>JADLZN010006510.1:0-21876 GCA_018155175.1 Sinocyclocheilus anophthalmus
CCACACATATGGCCAAGTAAATGCTAAAATAATGTGTTTTGTTATCGGTTTGGAACAAAATCACAGAGTTCAGCTAAATCATTCACACTGCATGAGTATTGAGGAAAGTGTTGAAACGGCAGACATCGGAAATACATTCTGTGGCATTTTATCTATTTTATTAATCATTTCAGCAAGCTGTCAGTTATATAAATCACACTATATAAACAGTTCCCAGCCCTTGTGTTTTTAAACAGTCCCATATTCCCCATGTAATTCACATAAACTGCATATAGAATTTACGCGTTGCATTCACATATGACGGCATGTCAAACACTTAATGAAGTTGGCTAGATTACACCACTAACGCTACATACTTTCCAGGTTTTAAGTTTTAGAGAGCTCACAGCTACCATATGTAAATTGGAAACCTCAAATATAGCCAAACTGATGAAGCAATTCTCTCTTCTGGCCGTTCTTTGGCCTGATCTGTCAGTCAGCGTCAGCTAGCCATACGCCAGATGGATGGTTACTCTTCAGGCCGACTGAATTCCCTGTATGACAAAATAATGGAAAAAAAGACATATGGTTAAAGTTCAGTGGGGGACCTGGGGGTTTTCATGCCTGACAAACATATGATTTGCTTGATAAACTGACAAAGCCAGAATACAAAAGAGTTGAGCAAGCACATATCCTTTACTGGAAGAAAAAGAAGCATAATCTGGGAAGTCTGTAGCATGCATGGTTTCTGACTGTATACTGTGCCATGTTTTTGACCCCCATTCAATTTGATAAATTACCAGTACTAGGGAATACTGTGACTAACTAAGAGCAGCACTAGTACTTTTTTTTTTTCCCCAAAAAAATTGTATGAGGGAATATTTTCGCATCCATTTGACAAACATGTAAAACAAGTTCACTTGTTGCATTTTCTGATAAAGAACTTTTAGCTGGCATTACATATGGGGAAAATAACAGTGGGGTAGTCGAAAATAATCCACCGGCGGTTAAAATAATCCAGTTTTGTTGCGGTAATTGTCAGCCGGTGAACTTAAGGACGACAGCCAGGTTTGTTGTTGTATTATCCCGCAGGATTCCTCAGTGCACACTGAAACAGTCCAATGAAGAGTTTACTTGTGATAACACCAACATGTCGATAAAAAAAAAAATAAAAACGATATTTGCTGTATTTAGAAAAAGGACCAACCGCCCTTGTGTCAGGGTAGGTGTTGAACCCACCTACTGGGACTTTGCCCGCTCGACTTGGCAATAATTGTTCGCCTGCTCTTATTATTCAGAAACTGCTACATTTCATAATTCCATTTGATGGTGACCGTTTGTGGGTGTGTAGTTTTTCAAGTCATTTTACCACAGATTTCGATGGGTTTGCGTTTTGGGGTCTCTGACTATGTATAGCCATGCAAGGACCTCACGCTTGTTCTTTCCCTCCTTCAACCACTTGTGTCAGTTTGCAGTGTACTTTGGTCATTGTGCATGTTGAAAAGAAACCTTTGCCCACGGAACACCTTTCTGGCAGAGGGGCAGCAGATGTGGCCTCAATAATTTGAAAGTATTAGTATCGTAATGATATATATATATATATAAAAAGAGATATATAATATATATTATAATAAAAGTTCTTGAAAACAAAATATCCATATATGACCCCATGATTTGTACATAGAAAGAATAAATGTGTGGGTAAGATCTCTAGAATTAAAGAAGTTGCTATTACTATCAGGCCTGAAGTATAACTTTTTCTGACAACTTGGATGACACACGGTATTAATATAAATTTAAAAAAGTGAGAAAAAAAACTGTAACAATAGGTCGACAATATACGTGTAGTTATATGACCGTTTTCATGGATTTATTTACTTTATTTTTCTTTTCAGGTGGTATTTGACTAATTGTTATTATTGACTGTATGGGATTATTCACCCTAAGTATCTCATTGTTGTTAGCTTCTTTGGTGTGTAATGGGGATTTCAGAAGAGTAAGTGTACGTATAGAATAACTATAAATTCACTGGTCTCTTGCTACTGAGGCAATTTACAGTTTTACAGTACTTCGACACTGCAGATTACTGTTTCGACCTGCCAAATGAGTTAATTAAATGTAATTGGCTTTATCCAGATATAAATTGCAATTTGAATTGCTATGCATTTTCCCTCATGGCATAGTCGCCACGTATAGTTGGGAGTATTAGTCATTTTATCACTGTGTCCCGAAGCATTAACTGACCATCGAGTCTTCTGTAGATGCCCATTTGCAAGTCATTTTAAAGGACCGTTTTCAAGGGCCGTCCTCGTAATAATACAGATCGAATGGCTTCATATAATCCCAGGGAGTTTGAATTGCCATTTTCACAAGGCCATTGTGAAAATATACCTCATCATCTCTGTTTCCTCCGTCCACTACTATTCCTCTTTGGAACACGGCGCATAGAATAAGATTGCACATTCGCAGTTTTGTAGGAGATCCGTGAGTAAAAGGAAGCTAAATGCAACGTTCACAGTTATGTACGTGGAATTGGGTCGTTAGAGAGCTTTTAAGAAAAACGCTGAATTTCAGGAACTCTGGGATTTCAAATGTAGGCACATATGTCCGTGTCAAGCCTTTCTAGAACTGAAAAGGGCTGTACATAACAACTTCGATTCTGGGGGGGGGGTTACACTTTATTTCGAGAGATCCCTTAGACCTTCTACTACTATAGATTAACTTTAGTACTCATTCAACTAGATGTCAACTATTCTCATTAATGTTGCAACTACATGTCTAACTCCACTCTCAGAGTAGACTGTAGGTAGGTTTAGGGTTTCGTAAATAAGAGTGACAAGGGAAAGTGGGTTAAGAATATATTAAGCAGAACCTCCTACTAATACTCTACTAATACTAGTTGACATGTAGTTGCAAAGTAACTTACTGTTAATAGAATGTCTAAAGTGGACTATCAAAATAAAGTGTTACCCTTCATTCATTAGAGTCTGGACATGTGCTGCTGCCCTCTGCCACCTTTGCCTTGCTGGTCTGAGTGTGTCGCTTATTTAGAAAGTACAGAAACACTTCCAAAAATCACTCCTGTTCCTATAGTTTAGGGCTAATTAAAAGAGTCATAATTAAAAAACATGAGAGTTCAGACATTATTTTCTCACACTTCATGATGTTCCACACCCACATGTTGCAATTAGACATAAGACATGGACATTGTGCATGGATCGGCATCCCGTGGTAACTAGGAATTACACAAACTTCAGTCTGGATCCAGCCCTTACAAAGACCTGATGAGTGCCGAACAGCCTAGAAGGGAGAGTTCTGCGCGGGACCTCTCAGAAGCACCTCAGAGAGCCAACCCGCGGACAGCAAAAGTCCACCGACATCAAGTGGAGGCCTTTTTTTGCCAAATCTTGGGAAATGCATTTTCTGTTTAGAGTGTTACTGAATAATCAGTTAAGTGTGGCTCCTGAAATTGAGGATCAAATGCAGGTATTGTGGTTTATTACTGTGAGTTCTGTGCCTATATAATCAGGTCCGATAGAAGTAAATGCTTTCTGTATACAGGATAATCCGGTGGATCATACCTTCTTCCGTATGCCATGAGAAATTTTGTGTTTTGGATTCAAGAAAGCATGATCCTGTAGATTCATAGAATGTTTTACTCAAGATCAAAGTGCCCTATAAGAAACAACCAAGCCAATTAAGGGGAGGTTGCCTGCATCCCTGCAAACAGCCAGGATAACCACTGGGGATCCTCAACAACCCTGGTAATTAATCGCCTAGGCAACTTTGTCTTATATAGTGTGTTTTTTTGCAAACAGCCCACTAGGACTGGCAACTGAGTTTCTATTCTGTAATCATTGTCCAAATCAATGCTACACATCACTTTATGATATGGACACGAACATGAAAAACATTCTCACCCTTTTTTTTTTACTTCGATGTGATATTTTCATGTTTAATGCAGCAGTCCATTCAAATAATCTATTTTTTTGTTGTTGTATGAAACCGATTAGGTGTCGGGTTGCGTTGCTTCCAACTTAAATATTGTGTGCTAGATTGAAATTGAAATTTGTTGTCCGTTCCGTGTTTTTGTTTTTGCTTTTATCAGTCAATATGTTTTACAAATGAAAAAAAATTATAATTAGGGTCTTGTAATTTTCATTAAAAAGATAAGTGTTGATCATTAAAAACAGCGGTGTAGTATTTTTTGTATTAAATAAAATTATGTTTAAGTGTGTGAATAGGAAATATTGACGGAATGTTTCACTAATAAAACCCCCCAAAAAAAAAAAAATATCTGCTATAGATAAGGGAATAGTTTTATATATTTTTTTAATCATTTTTGAGTCTTGTAGTGAGGAACTGATTATCTGATAAAATTAAGGGAACTAAGGGCTCCTTTATTTTAGGAAATGATTCATTTTAAGGTTGGCATTTATTTTATTTTTTATTTCAAGCAGGGCTTTGCGTAAATAGCTGATATGAGATTAAGTCTAGTTAGTAGTGGTTTTTCATGAGAGAGAAGAACAGCGTGTTAATGGGGTTTAATACAATAGTTTGTGACATTTCAAAGAGTTTCTGTTGTTATGTTGGATTTCTAGTGCTAGCCTTGTGGAGAAAGAGGTATAGCGGTAGGTTGCGACCTGCACCACTATGGGGCATGATGCTTTGTGTGCAAGCTCAGTGCTTTGCTAATGGTTATGAGGTAACACGTTTTTTTTTTTTTCACTGACTTCAGGGCTGTCAAATACAAACAGCCAACTTACTCAAAATCACATACTTTGTAAGAATCACTAATATGAGCCATTTTCACTAATATGTAAATGCATTGTTAATAGATTAAATAATTAGGAAATTATACATACTTTATTCAGGTAGATTCCATTTAAGAAATAAAGCCTTTAAAAACTACTCAAAAATATTATGTGTAATATTAAGTAACGCCGCGATATGGTTTTTAGGTAGATGAGCACAAGTATTTTTACCGTGTATATTTTAATATGGTTACAATAAAGCTAATCAAGTTTGGAATGTTCCCCATAATTTACTGGTAATCTGTTGTGTTAGGTATGAATTTACAAGTCAGTTTCATTAAAAAAAAAGTGTTGATTAATATATATAGTATAGTGTAAAAAAATATATATAATATATAATTATATATATATCTAAGTGATAGGTGTCGGGTATTCATTGAAAGTTGAAATTAAGTAGATCAGGTGAGACCTCAAATCTGGCAGCGCGTAGATCCACTGTCGTCAGAGGTAGCTACGCCTAACAAACCCACCTAGTTTAGGCTAATCAATGTCCTGCAGATCATTAGAAATCCCAGGTAGTTTGTTTGGTATAGGTTGAGCTAAACTCTGCAGCAGTGGATCTTGATTTGAGGATCACTGAGCTGAGGTTAATAAATGCTGTAGAAGTACTGTTTATTCATGTTAGCAAATGTATTAACTAAGTTTCATTTGTTAAAAATAAAATAAAATAACATGTGACATCATCGGTAAAGGTAATTTGTTTCAGAGGTGAAGCAATATATCACTTTTTTTGTAATAAACTAGTGTGTCAATACAGTAAGATTAGTTTTTGCTTTCAATACATGAACAAATTAAAGATAAATAAAACTTGATGTGTTGTAAGATGAGGTGCAAGCAGGGAAGGATTTACCTCTTTTCGTGACATAGGAAAAACAAATTTTTAGGCCCCCTTCCCTATTAATATAATAGAACTAATATTACCACCCAAACAAACTAAAATATTTCTTAATCTGTGGAAAACGATACAGTGTTTTCTATCGGAATAAACGCTTGCGTTCGGGGGGAAAAAATGCAGTAAAATCAATGTCGGTTCTTAATTTGTTTTAGAACCATACAGACCATTCCATTACTAGTGCTGCGTCGGTCCACATAACGCACTTTGGGAGTGCCTTACGTGGTCTCTAATAAGTGTTTACAGGCCTGGAGTCACAATCACACATCGAATTATTCAGAGGATTTGGTTTGGTAAAGACATTGTTTTGATGTTTCGTGCCTTACTCTCATGTGTGTTGCGACTAGCTAATCTTTTGCGCACCCGGGTCAATCGACAAACCTTCCATTGCAAATTCCAGAAACGTCATTGGTGAAGGAGCTAATAAGGACAGGGAGTTTGAGCCAGTTGAGATGCAAGTCCTAACGCAGTTATGTAATGCAGGCACACAGTTATTAAGAGAGATCGAAATAGATAGAGAGAGAGAGATTAATGCGTGTGAATACTGCATCGTGCTGTGCTCTCAGCAGGGTGTTCAGCATCATCTACTGATAGCAATATTTAAGTGTTGGACGGCTTCAAGAACCTCTTACGATAAATGTCATGGTAACTTTTGGTTCGGAAGCTGCAAAAGTGGTATGATACATTCACGGGGCAGGGGGTACCGCAGCCTACCAACGTTAGTCCGCGTGCCTCCGCGTCCGGTGTGCATTCTGTACTGTGTGGTGCTTCGGTGTGAGGCGAGAAGTAGAAGAACGGAAAATCGCATTATTTCTGTTACTAAAAAGGTTAAGACATGGGAAAAATATTTGTCATCTATTTACTCTATTGTAAGTTTTAAGGGTTGCTCATGGCTTCTGGAGGTATTTGGTGGAAGGTCGTTGACGGTTTTGAGATAGCCCATAGGTAGTAACAACAAATAGTATATACTCATGAATTTTCATGTATGTGTGGCCCGCCCGGGAACAAGCAAGCAAGTGCTAATGCTTATGTGTAAATCCGGCCCTGGGTGCAAGAAAAGCTGGGAGAAACCAAATATGGAGGGGGAAAAAAAAGACTCAACATGCCGGAAAAGAACAAGCTGGCAACCTCTTTAATGCAATGTGATAATTAGCTATCCGTTAAGACTAAGCACAGAAATATGCAGTGAACCAGACATGAGATCAGCTCAGAGCATCTTGACACAAATCCTGGGGGAAATCCTTCAAGTATCTGACTGCCATCATTCCCATGTCTCCAATTCTAACCTGCTTCAATTACTGGTGTCATAATTCAGATAAAAGTCACTCATTTCATCTCATCTTATACTTGACACTGCGGTCTCAAAGATGCAGGTGTGGAGGACTCCAATGGCTCAGGACTCTCTGGAGGTGAAGCTGGGAAGCCTTTATTTAGCTGGTTTGCTTGGCCAAACAAAGCCACAACTTGCACCAGAGGCAAGGACTGGGCTGCAACTGTAACAAGTGTGTCCTAGCAAATAACCGGAAAGAACTGTTGGCACCAAAAGAACTGAAAGAGCAAGGCACCATTTAGAGTTAGATTAGATTATGGCCCAAGGTGTATGAAAGGGCAGAATGAAGAGGCAACCATCGCGACACCATCTACACCCAAGGCGTATAATATGATAGTAGGGTAAAGGAGCATAGCCTCAAATCAAGCCAGCTGTGGTTTTTCCAAATATAGCATCATTTTCAATGTATTGTTTATGGTTCACACAGTTCATAAACATGGTTTCAGTAAATTAATGTTGTGAGTTACATTTTAGACACAATATTGCCAGATCCTTGCGTCACCTGTTTTACCAACCAAATAGGTCCAAACAAATCACCAAGTGCAAATTTATAGAAACACAGTTAACCTTTAAATGCATGAATGTTTTGCCAATTATTATTACATATTCGGGTCTTTAGCGACCGGACCTATATATACAGCATGGATGGATCTCTAACTGCTGCAATAGGAAAAAACTCTCTTGATATTTTAAGAACAATTACAGAAGAATAAAATAAAGCATATTCCGTTACCTTTTGAAACTTAAAAGGGTTCGATTTGAGCAGATGATTTTGCCATCGCTGTCATCGTCAGAGCGCACGTCCACAGTACATCGAGCATCTGGCTTATATTCACTATCTCAGCCATATTCTCAAAACGATCGTTTTCAATGACTTGATATTCAATATTTTGATCACTGGCAGTTTATTCACCATATGCACCATCATATGACAGTGACATTTATATTTCATTGCGGACAGTAATTGCGCTGCAGTAAAGATATTCAAGCCAGTTCAATTTTTGCTGATTATATTATTTTGTTTTATGCCTGCGGTAATTATGATTGAAACGTCATATCATCATTGTGTATCAAACAGTGCCATCTTGAGGATGTTTGTTGATGTCTAACTTAAAAAAATGAAAGAGGGAGAGGGTAGAGAATGATGTCCCGGGTAAAGACCCGAGGGTATGCATTAAGTTTAACAATCAATGAATCACGGTTGTCTTGTTCTTGAATGAATCAGCAGTTTGAATGAATCGGTTGAATGAATTACTCAGTGACTCACTCATTAAGACACACTTTCATACTTTAAGTACAATTAGAATATATTTTAAGCTTCACTTTAATGTGCTTCTAGAACATTTTCAATAGCATTTCAGCTCATTATAAATGCATTACCAGCACGCTATTGGTTTGTTATAAAGCTATTTTTCAGCATTCTAATATGGTATATTAAAAAGTAAAAAAATCATTAAATTAACATGACGCACACGTACACACACTTTCACATCTAGAAAACTTTAATGTACTATATCCTGTGTACATTACAACAATACATTCCCTGAGTACATTTAAAAAGTACAGCAGACAAACTATTAACCAACAAAAAGAAATACATTTTTTATATTAGATCTTAAAATAAATCAGGAGACATGCAATAAGCATCACTTTAATCAATTTGTAGATATTTATCGATACACTATGAGTGGTACACTATGAATATTCCTCTGAAGTAAATTTATATTTGCATAAAGTAAATAAATATATAATATCTATAATAATAGGTTATATATATAGATATATGATAGTATATATATATATTATATAGTATATAGAAATTATGTAACATGCTTAAACTTAAACATGAAGTTTGTGTATGTATATACAGGTAGGCTACACACTTCATTTTACTTTAAAGCCTGGTAATGGTAGGTAGATCATGAATTTAAGCCCTTTAACGCCAAGGGGTTTTTTTTGTGAAAAATGCTGTGATTTGACATCCGCATGGCAAACTTTATCTGAAGGCTTAACGTATAGGAGTCTAATTGTAAATTAGAAAAATGTGTGGGCCATGCTGAATTTATCGTTGGGGTGTAAATTCTCAATCTACATTTGCCTATCTGGACGTCCATCAGGGGTCGGCCCTCCTGGAAATAGTCATAAGAGTCAAATGAAATAATAGATATTGAAGATTGATGTTGAACCATTTGGGAGAGAAAAAAGAGAAGGGGGGGGGAAAGTTGATTTTTTGTTCTTTTTATCCTCCTGAGTCCAAATGGATCCGAAAAGACAAAAAAACAAATATGTTCAAAATAGTCAGTAGTAGTACTAATCCATCCTGTTTTTATTGTTAAACCGGAGAACGTACTACATATTATAATTTAGCTGTATACTATATATTAATAAAACGCAGGTGAACAAATAGCCCACTTTTAGGATCTGGGCAATCATTAGAGTCAGGCAATAATTAGAGTAGTGAATGGTGTTTGACTTATTTAGGCATGTCGGCATGTTTTTTTCTTTTTATCCTCATTCCAAATTATCAGAAAATAGGAAACCAACAATAAAACAGGATAAAGTGCTAAATTGTTACTATATTACTATACTATATAGTAGTAGAACGCATGTGAACAGTAGCCTACTTTTTGAACAGTTCATCAGTAATATTCAGGAAATAAAAGATATTGCCCTGCCACCCAAAAAAAAAACCGACCATACCCCGTTGGGCAAAAGGGTCGGAATCATCACTCGGTTGTGCTTCGTGAACACTCGCGCCTTGTATGGCGGCACCACTGCGCTGCAAAGATGTACCGGGAGAAGCGCGATTATTAGATGACCGATTGTCATTTCCAAAAGGTAAATATTCCCCTTCAGAGTCAGAATCTGCGAATAACGTTTGCAACACATCCTCACGGTACAACATTTTATTAGCCATTTGGCGATTTTCTCACAAATCTCACAATTTACTCACACGCTATGAACTGAACTGCCTCCGCATCAATGACACGATAGCTCACATACTCTGCTATTTCCTCGAACACTTTGAAAAGGAATGTGACGTAATTTTGGTCTAGAATCGAAGTACTACATGTCTGCAATCTAGTGATACGGAAGTACAAAGAGATATTACAGCCTATATAGACTAACAGTGCTATTTGATTAAGTAGGGGTGACGTCTTGCGCAATTTTGGAGGGGGGGGGCGACTTTGGCGCGAATAGGGTTAAGGATAATAGTGAAGTGACTTGTGGCCAAGTATGGTGTCCCATACTCAGATTTTTTGCTCTGCATTTAACCCATCCAAGTTCACACACACAGTAGGAACACACACACACCTATCTAAAATGGCTATTAACCCATACCAATCACGCGGAGTCTTTTTGGGAGCATATCGAATCATCTGTCTGTGGCTGCTTCGACTTCGACACACCTTTTAAGCACCTATTAAGTTGTTCATGGGAGGCAGGAGCAGACCTGATATTCTAGTCAGGAAAATAAAATAAATCTAAACTGGGATTATTTCTGCTGAAAACATGTTACCATCTCAACAGCATACAGTGTGTGATTGGACCATTACCAGCAAAGCGGATTTAAAAAGCTTGGCTCTGATTGGTCAAACTGAATGTAGCTACTATGCTTAAAAAAAAACGAAAAAAAAAAACTTTTGCCTGGCAATGAAAGTAGTAGTGAAGTAACAGAAATGAAATACTTACCTTAAAGTCATAAATAAAAATAATGAGGTTCCAAATCTGCACACATAAACGCTTTAATGTGTCTTGTGTTTTATGTTGAAGTGTGTCTCTGCCCCCAGTGTTTCTTTCTTTACTTTCTGTGTTTAGTTCCTGTTTCCTGTTCTACTGTAATGTGGTGTTTTGTTTCATGTTAATGTTTTCCATGTCTTTCATTTTGTAATTGTTTCATGGTCCATGCTAGTGTCATGTGTTCCTGCCAAGGTCTCTCTGCCCTTGTGGACTGTTCATGTGTCTTGTTTCCCATTGGTTTGTTCATGTCATGTGATCCTCCTTGTCTGCTGTAAGTAGCCTTCATGTTCCCATTGTGTCTTTGTCGTGTATTGAACGTATTTAACCCGCTGTTGATGAGTAGTCTGTTTGTGGAAAGTACCACGCCATGCTCTGTCTGTTCAAGCAAATGTCATTAGTACATTCAAGACAATTGGGCGGGAGTATCGACTTCCGGGATGTTTGGATCACTCTGTAAATAAACTGCACTTGGGTTCTTCACTATGCTCGCCTTCAGTGGACTTTCGTTACAGAAAGCTAGACCCAGAACAAAATGAACCCAGCAGTTTCACGTCTCCTCTGCCTTCGTCAAGGTGATCAGGCTATTGAGGACTATGTTATTGAGTTTCTTGAACTTCCTTACCATGTGGATTTTAATGACGTGGCGCTCAAAGACATTTCACCGTCGGCGGTGTTATAACGAGCACAATCTTTGGACAAGCTTCTGGGGGAAAGGTTACTGCGGCCCTGACCGGTACCTACGAGACATTTGCTCTGCACGGTCTGAGTGATTGCTTTGTTACTGTGGGTGCAGAGGAACATGCCACTGCCCCAAAGTCTTTTTCTGCTTCACGCACTGGCTGCCCAAGCCCACCCAGTATGCTCAACGTCATGCCACGCACATGACAACCAGCCTGCCACGTACATGCCCGCTACTCCAGCGACACTGCTCACCGTACCGTTCTGACACCAAGACACAGCATGCTCCCCACCCAGCGCCACCGCTGCCAAGTCACAGCCTCGACACGTTCATTTTATTTCGCTATTCGCCCACAAAGCTGCTCACTCATGCAGAGACTCCAGGAACTGATCAATCATCGCCCAGTTAAGTTACACACCCGTTCTACTCCCACTCATCATGTTTCTTGCAAATTCAAAGCCTGATTAAATCATGTCTGCCAAGCCCCCTTTTTATCCAGAGTCTGATGACCAATCTGTCAGGCTACCCCAGGCTGCAACGTCAAGTACTGCCAAGCACAGAGCTTGCATCACCACAGATGGCCGCAGGGATGATTACCACGGCCAAGATTGGCGCCACGGATCCGTACCCCGGCAAAGTCGGCCGCCCGGCTGAGTACCCGCCAAGATGGCAATCAACGCCTGAGTGGACGCCGGAGCTTGGGACAAGATATCACAAAAGACTGATTGATTACCCCCCCCCGTGTCGATGGACCCTCTGATGTCACAGGTGCGACGCCTGAGGAATAGACGGGACGTACACAGACCGCTCTCAAGCCCCGCCATCTTAGAGGTCAAGCCACACTCTGCTGCCCTTTCTGTAATGGCAGTCGCCATTTTGAGCATGTGGGCTGCACACACTCCAGAGGCCTCTTCTGTCCACGAGTCCGCTATGTACTGGACTTCCATGCTCCACGAGCCTCCACGCTCTTCTCGAGCGCCCTATGTTAAACCATGTGACATCCGATCCTGAGGGCTATCACTGCTAACCGAGTCAACTCAAGAGGCCGATCCTCGTACCGAGGTCCGCTATCAGAGGGCCAATCCTGAGTCCACCCGGTACCCCCGTCCAAGGGCTTTCCTGTGCTCCCAGAATCTCGGGATGCTTCCGGCAGACTCCTTCCTGAGGTGGTGGATCCCGCTCCAGCTTCCGAACTCATGTCTGCCTGTCACGGCACCTACCAGAGGCCGTACATGAATCACCGCTGTCCTGTTACGGCCACGGAGCGCAGTCCATGAATTCACCCCGCCTGTACCGCTTATGGACACTAGAGCCGTCATGGAATTCACTGTTGTCTCTGTCACGGCAAGGAGGCCGTTCATGAACTCCACTGTCTGTCTATGTCACGGCTACACCGGGGCCGGTCATGAACGCAAATGTCATGTCTGTCACGGTCAAGCGAGGCCTTCCATGAAACACACATGTCTGCCCTGTCACGGCCAGGAGCGGCCGTTCATGAACCGCAAGTCGTACCCAGCCATCTCACGGTCCAAGGAGGCCATTCAAGATAATTTCTGCCTTGCTGTCACGGTCAACAGGCACATTGTGGTCTCTGTCCACATTGTCTCTGCCCTTGCTCACTTCTAGGGTATCCCCCGGTTTGCATGTCGCCATGCCTTCCCTCTTCTGCCTGGTCATATTCACGGCGCTGGCCCACTTCCATCCCGCATACTGAATCCGCTACAGTCCTCCACCCACTCTGGGAAGCTGGTTGGTTGGGTGGATGTTTACATTAGGGCTCAGGAGCCATGCCCTTAGAGGGGGGCCCACGTACCACTGTGCCTTTGTGTTTCCTGTTTACTGTATTCGTCTTTCCACAGGTCTCTTACTCTTGTATGTTTACATGGACCAGGTACGTGTACTGTCTCCCTGCGATCTGTCTATGCCTTGGGTATGTGGTCATGTTCTGATTGGTAGTACGAGTCATGTCGTTTTTTGTTTCCCCATGGTTTGTCATCATGGACCCTCCATTGTCGCTACCTATTAGTACGCTTCAGTTCTACATTGTGCCTTTGTAGCCGATATTCCTAAAGCTATTTACCGCTGTTGGTGAGTCCTAGCTGTTTGTGTCAAGTTTGTAATGATATTTCTGCTTCACAGCTCAAGTCTGTGTCTGCATCTCATTGTTGGGTCACTCTGTAATAAATCGGCACTCGAGTTCGCATCTACGCTCGCTTCTCAGTGCGATTGACCTCTTTACTCTACTTGTTGTTGTCATGTGCTTCAATTGGTTCATTCCCTGTACTTCTTTAGCCAATTGTTAACCATACACCTGTGCTTGTCCTTGTTACAGTGCTCATTGTCTGTACTATTGGGTAACGTTCAAGCTCCAAATTAACGAGGGGCACCGTTTTGCTACGGTTCCGTTTGACGAAGTTTCTGGAAAACCCGGTGTGCAACGGGTTTTGAGCTGCGTTTCTCTTGTTTGGTGCGGTCGTTGCTCAACAAATGTAAGCCCAATCGCAGAAAACATATCCCCTATACTATCATATATATATACACCCGCGGTTCCATGATAAGAGAAAGCTCACACAATGTAACTTTTCCTCATCATCAAAATTAAAGCACATAGTCCGCAAGTATATGTTTGCCAATGTTTATTCTACCCATAACAGGCAAAATATACTGACATAAGAGCCACACCACTGTTCTTAGCATATGGAACTTAGTTTAAGTCTGTCTAAATATACTTTAGTAATTGCACATGTCTTTCCATTGTGCGTAAATTACTGATTTAATGTAAACCATAAAAATACTTTTACTAGTATTTATATTTTTCCTTTCGCTAGTACTATTCACCCGGAGGGACACTTTTAATTACACTTTTATATACCCTCTGATGTAATAGCACAACAACACACGTGTTTTATCAGCCAATGATAAACCCTACTACTAATCAATAAATTACCATAATAAGGTGCATAAGCGCATATACTAACCCATCTAGGTGGAGGTAACGAAAGGGATCTGACTCCTTACATGAAACTGTTTGTCTCTTCATCCGAAATGCGTGGCAAATGTTGGATCACATATAGGTTAACCTTCCACAGTTTGCAAACATTTCAATCTCACCTATTGACCTCGATCTGGGTTCTTTGTCATCTTTTATTCCTGGCATGGCAAGGGGACCCGCTCCCTCTCCTTCTTCCTTAGTGACTGTCCACAAATCGAGCGATTCCTGCAGTATTAAAACGTATGTATTACCGATTTCTCAGCCGCTCGAAAAATTTCTAAATAGATACACAAAGAATGGCCTCTCGTCGCCATAGTGCAACTATTGCGACATCGAAACAGGGTCGTCTCCACGCCCCACCGTTTCGTTTAAAAAACGTTTCAGTCACCGTTTTTGTCGGGGCCTGAACACCGTCACGATCGCCGTGCTCAAACTCCTGTTCTAGTGTTTCTGGTTCAGCTCGTATACATCCTACTACACGTGAATCGTTTGCTGTGGTACCACGAGTTCTGATTTCAATATTACGTTTATTTAATTGACACAGTTCACACCAATAAACATATACCCTACATCAAACTTATAAACTTCTCAATCAGGGACTCAAATTTCATGTTGTTCAAACCCTTTAACGACCGGTGTCTCATCTTCATAAACAATTAAAACAGCCCATATTTATTGATATTGAACATCATATGTCCAATCCAACTGAAAGTCACCCAATATAAAAATGTTCACAGTTTCTGTTCAAATGTTGACACACACATCACAAAACCACATAATAACTATGAATAGAGTAAGTTTTTTCCAAGTCCCTTGAAGAAAAACAAATGACACTCTGTAGGACCCCTTAACGGTTTTATATTTACGACCCTTGTATGCATCCATCGAGACCACACATACTATACTCTGGCGGCCTGTATCACTGAAGGACGGTTTAGCCTGGCTACGCCAGGTGTACAAGTGCCCGTTCAGTTCGACGCTAACTCTGGGTTTAGGCACCAGAAACCGGGTTTGGCTTTTAGCAGTGTTTCATCGATAAAAGCCTAAATAACTCCATGCGCTAAACCGCTTCGGGCGGTTAGGTTCTGGTTTAGAAAATCCAAAACCCGAAATTTGCCATAATCGTAAGCAAAGTCCACATCACTTCTGACCCAATAAAGCCACCTCACCCCGTTTGATCTGCTCAAATAAAGGGTACTACCTAGTCTAAAATTTTTAAAATAATTTAATAATCTGGCTTTAGTGATGATTATTATTAAATTATCTTTATATGAGATATATAATGATTTGTACATTTCTAAACATGGGCATTTTTAGTTTCAATTTCTAATTTGTTTTCCCTATGCCTAAGCCTTTTATGCTTAAATTAAATAAATATCAGATAATATGAGTATAAATACGTTTTAGAAATCTAGCCGTGACCATGACTACATAGAGTCTCTAGTTTTGTATAATTGACCTCTTCTCCGGACAGGCTCTTTCATTTTTGCTGGGGAAATGTGTTTTAAAAGCTGTTCGTATTTTTACATTTTAATCTTTGGCAAAAATATAATATAAACTAACTTTATATTCAAAACTAGTAAAATTGACAAATACACTTTCGATACCACCTTCGACAAGCGCGTTTAATTTGAGCAGATGATTTTACCTTCACTGTCATCGTCAGAGTGCACTTCAACAGTACATTCAACTCGTATTCGCAATCTCAAACATATTCTCAAATTATCGTTTTCAACGTCTTCACCCAAAGCAATATGTTGATCACTGCAGCTTATTCACAACCATCTAATGCTCAGTGACAATTTTATTTGTCATTGCATCACAAGTAGTGCTTAACCCTGTTCCAAGTTTGTGATCATTTTAGTTTTTGCCTGCATAATTAGAGTGAAACTTCACTTCCTCATTTATCAAATATTGAATGTGGCTATTCTTATTGAGTCATCCAGTTATTTACAAACTGGATCACTGTCCGCGGATAGGCATGACAATTGTTACATAACACAACCAAATAAATAAACATATTATTAGCAAAACAGAATTATTTTTCATATTTATTTATTGTTTTTTTTATCGTTTGTGTTACAACTCAATACATTAAATACTAAGAAGGCTGATTGTCTCCTTTTAAAAAAAAATGAATTGGGGGGTGGGGTGCCACTAAAGTCCCAAATTAACGTCGGAATGAATCGGGTGCAATTAAGGACCCGAGGTTTGGAGCGGAGCAGCAAGTATGGACCCCAGTGATAAACTTTGCTTAGACTATGAACAGGGCATAAGACAAATGAAAAGCAATACAAAAATATTGTATAATCATCGAACCTCACAGATATTTCTGTAATGGGCGAGAACGAGCACGAGAGATGTGCGGATCCATATGCACAGGTTTTTATTCCAAATACTTTATGGTCAGAAACAAGTATGCACAGGCGAGGTACCAGACATAATCAAGGCCACAACGACCCTGTGATCAGCTCCCGGCGAATCCAAATATCCTATATTAGCGGCAGGCAACAAGGGTTCCATTTTTTTAAACCAGATCCAAACAATCATAATGCGACGGTGGCATAACAGACCTCCCAAAACATCACACGATGAGAGACCCGAATTCTTAAAGATCGGCAGAAGATCAGCACGCAGGCAACATGACGTGACAGACTCTAGACGGGTAACTATGAATCACTCTTAAAAACTAAAGGGGCTTCACGAGCCATAGAAGCACATTTTGTCTAACATGGTTAACATCTGAAGAACCTTTTAACATCTGAAGAACCTTTACGTTTCACAAAAGGTCCTTTGTGGCGAAAGAAGGTTCTTCAGATTATAACAAGGTAAGAAAGAGATGGTTCTTTAAAGAACCTTTGACTGAATGGTTCTTTGTGAAAACAAAAATGGTTCTTCTATGGCATCGTATTGAAGACGTTTTGCACGCACCACATTGTATTACCTAAGAGTGTAGGAATGTGCTCCGTGGAGTAGCTTACAACTAGGTCAGCGATAAGCGCCTAAACAATCACTCGGCAGTTTGACTGAAGGCATCTGACCGAGGGTTACATAGAGTGGTGTGTGGTGGATTGACTGCAGGTGAAGTCACAATCCCAGCCCCCGCACATGCTAACCTTATGTGTTGTAAAATGTAGTCCAGGGTGACGTGTGACATGTCTGTGTGGTGTGAAAGTCAATATAATGAAAGGGCGACCTCCGGTGGCAATCAGACGGAAGGCCATGGACCGGATTCGTGACAGATCCTTTAAAAATGAACAGATTTGTATAATCAGATTTTATCCTGTAATATCACAACACACTCTCATAGAGAAACGTCAGTTCAGTACCATATTTAGTGGGAATGCTATAGGATTACACACGGTGTTCTTCAAGCTCAACTAAAGTAAAGAGTTCAGCTTGCCAAGAGGGAGCAAACCCAACACCACCAGTGTAAATAATACAGTTAATAGTACATCAATTCACTGCAAAGCAGTATTTCACATGATTTATTCATGCCCACGTGCATGCTGGGAAGAGCCTCTAGAAATGCACAATATAGGAAGGGAATCTTTACAACATAAATGTTTAGTTATTGTTATTATACAGTTCATCGTGTCGGTGTAGATTAGACTGTGTAAAATGAGCAAATACTGTCTCATAAAAAAACAAGGAAAGGTAATTAATATTCACAATGAACTTCATGGAAAACTTATTTAGTAAGGACAAATAGGGGGACAGTTATTTAAATTATATATGTATGTCCTCACATTTTTTATATATTTACAATTAGTAAATATATAGTTTAAACTTAATAAATATGTCACTACAAAAGAGGGCTAATCCAAGGCTATTTTTAGGGTCAGAGTTAAAATTATACCATAATTTATGTACACTTATTTAAAACCTGGAGTAGATTCCATTATTCGCTGTCACAGCACGAGAAGGGAACTCAATATAGTGTGGTGTACGTACATCCCCAGGCAGCATTAAACGATCCAGTTTTTTTTTACCTTCAGTCGTCAGGGCGGAGCGGAGCATCGCAAATTATTAAGGGGAGGGAAGCCCGCCGGAGACACATGGCACAAGGCTTTGTTGGAATTGATCATGAAACTTCTAAATGCCTTCAAGGCAGAAGAAGGGAAAGGATGATGAGTAGGAGGAAAAAGCAAAACGTTTTACAGTGGATCTGACCTGCTAACTTCATAGAAAAAAAATGCAAACGTAGTTATGAAGTGTTAGAGATTAAAAGTTGTTGTTATATTAGTATATTTAGGGAAATAAAACATTAGCTATGAAATAACTGTTAGCGAGAAAAAGAGTCTGCCACATGGTGTGAATGAATGAATGAATGAATGAAAGTTTATTATGTTTTCAAAAATGCACGTTCACCCCTTAGTTGCACTTGTTGAAGACCATCCCTATCCATTGTTCTGATATGTTCCTCTATAACATCCTCACCCAATCTGGCAAACTTCGTAACCATGGCATGCAATTTTACGGCATTTAACCACCAACAACGCAAGCAAATATTTGCAGACGACATACAATGCGATGCAGATAACATTTTAGCCAGTTATCTAATTTCATGGGGTAATATTAATATTATTTCACACCCTGGCCGCACTTCTCCCATTAACACTTTATGACTCCGATGTGTCACGCAGGTCTAACCATAATTAGTGGTTATTGATTGGACAGACATAGTCACTACAATGCTATCCTCAGCTACCACTAACCGGCGACATTGAAAGAATAAACAAGCTTAAAACTCACTACAGGAGTTGTACTTGAGGGAGGACTAAAGCACTTAGGACGCAGTTAATGAAATGGTTATCTCTTAAAACTTTAACAGCTGAGAATTAATTTGACCATATACTGATATTTATTACGACCATTGAGTAAACACTGCTGGAATTGCAGTCTGGTGTGATCGTTTTTGTCAGTTTCTCATGTCAATATTACAACATAAATGCAAACTTTGGATTTCAAAAACATTATTATGGGGTAGGATCAGTTTGTAACAATAATAATACAATACATGCACATATAAAAGTAAATGAATGAATAAATAAATAAATAATGTGCATTTTTATTTAAATTTGTTTTGCTGTGAAGTACAACAAATTAAATCAGACCCACTAAAGAAATCTGATTCTTGCAGCCTGAACAAAGTCTTTGAGACCAATGCATTTGTATAATTTTCCACGACAGGTGTTTTTAATTACAGAATTTATGTATTTATTTGTTTATTTAGATTCAGGCTGCCAGTTTTAAAGAATGATTCACTCACAATCAATTCCACAATTAATTTGTTCACTCACATGATTAATTCACAAACTATATAAATTATATCCAGCCAGTAAGACTTAAAAACTACAGAAAATTCCATGGCTTTTAATATTTTTCCAATTTCCAATTTAACATTTATTTAACAATAATGCATTTGGTTGTCTGTGATCATGGGAATCCTGCTATATGCTTTACTGTAAGTCAACACTGCCGTTTTCTGGCAAGAACAGTAGCCTTTATCTACTAATAAACCAACCATTTAGTGCAGCATTAATGATCAAATTTGAATATGTCAATCAAGCAGACTTGACAACTTAATGCAATTTCTATATATAAATGAAGTTTGCCGGGTTAATGAGGTTCTGTAGTTTTTAATGGCAAGCATTCAAACAGACACAATACATAGCTTTACTTTTACCTCGATTGATCATATTTTTCAAATTCGCACTGGTGAACAGCCATGTAAGAAATCTTTCTTTTTAAGTCCATTAATATTTTCTTTCCCTCAACTTCATTTCTTCAGCACACACAATCGTTTGGTTTTTAATTTATACAATATGTCTTCATTATTTAACACCCACAAAGACACTCTCGCTCTTTATATTCTCTCAATCTTAAGTTTCAAAAACAACAGCTATGATTTCAAATTTAATACTGCAATCATGTATTGCCCATATGCAACCACATACATAATTAGTTTGACTCTGAAAAATCTAAGTGAATTTACTTTCAAACAGAGGTCAAAGTAAAGGCAGAATGCTTCACATACTGAATGTGGGTAGAAGAATAACTATGAGCATTACACAACTCTAACATGAGACTTAAAACTATTTATCATCATTATCGTTAACAATGTCCTGACTTTATGATGCTGGACAAACATAAATCGTTGAGATGAAAAATAATTTGCACAAAACGTTAATTTGAAGAAGTTATTATTATTATTATTATGATTCGCTTATATTATTAATGCACTTAACTCAGCATTGCACAATGAATGTGCCTCCTAACTATTTTTGACTTTAGACTTTTGGGGCCCTTGGCCCTATCATACACCCGGCGCAAGGCACGGCGAAAGTGTTTTTGCTAGTTTCAGCCCAACACAGTTATCATTTTCACATTCTGCGCCACGTTGTTTAAATAGCAAAATGCATTTGCGCCCATTTGTGCGCTGGTCTGAAAACGAGGTGTGTTCAGGCGCATTGTTGGTGCATTGCTATTTTAAGGAACTGAAAACAGACTGCGCCATAGACCAACTCAAACATGGTCTAAAGTCTGGTGCAATATTTTTTCTTTGTTATTTAAAGAGAGCGTTAGTAATATGCACAACGCACATGCACTTTGCTTATTACACACACAGGAGTGTAAGATAGCCCACAAACATTTTAAAAATTAAAATTACATTCCCCATGTATATCGCCAAAAACCGCCATGCGTCGTAGCGCAAACGGGCTTTTTAACCTGAACCACAGAGGTCAGCTGTATCCATAAAACGCAAGTGTGAAATTTATCCACGCAAATGACAGATGTTTCTGAATGCTTAAAGCACATCATTCATTCTGTATTATGCTAATGTCTTCACAAAGAAGTGTATAGAGTCATAAAATGACTGCCTAGTCATCAACTATTTTTTTATCCTGTTGTTTTATGTTCAAAATTTTTTTCCTGCAGGCCACATACTAGTACTTTGCATAACTGGTAAATATGAACATAAATATTAAAGCCTGCACTGAAAACGGAGAGTTAGAAAGGAAGTAAATAACCTATTAGGTTCGTGTAAAGAGGCTACTTATCAATACAATCGTCAGTAATCCATATATTACTATTAAACCTCATGTGATGGGAAATTATAAAAATAGCCTATAGACAATAATGAGCAATTATAATTCACCACATTGCATAGGATGATGCGATGACAAATTCAAGCGCACAGCTTTACCTAATTAATAATTAATATGTTTAGTTATAGCATTTATAATTTGAATTATACTAAGAACACCAATAAACTTCGGGTAATTAAGGTTTTATTCATTAGCCTACTTCGATCGGATGTTTTTTCTTCAGGAAACAGGCAGTCTAGAATAAATAGCAACACAGAAGCGAACAATAAATGATAGAAATAGCAAAACAAAAATTAAATAATCCAAATTTTGAACAATTATGAGAAACATTCATAAA
>JADLZN010006511.1:0-33340 GCA_018155175.1 Sinocyclocheilus anophthalmus
GAAAAGGCACTTACACCTCCAGTGAGGAGAGTTCCTCAGGTGTGTTATCATGCAGTTCTTGTTTGAATAATTCCAGAAAGTGTCTAACAGGAAATGTTGACCAGAAAAAACAGAATAAAATGATAGTAGAGTTCTTGTTTGTTATCGGAAAAACCAAAAATTTTTTTTTCTTCTGAAAGTGAAGATGCCTCCATCATTTGCCCCATCCAGCGTTCTTTGACGCAATAATACGCTCAGAGTGAGAAGGCTTGAAACTATTACAAAGGGAAGGGCAATGGACCCACCAAAATCCCCCCACACTTACACCTCCTGCAAGGATGTAGATTTGACGCAGGATGACAGGAGGACCGTGTCCACACCTTTGACCCAACATACCTATCAAACACATCAAAAAAAAAAAAAAATAAAAAGATTCCGCAAGGAACCCGTCACGCAATACAAACACTTTTCCCCATACCAATGGAGGGTAAAAACTTATTCCAAAGAAGACTCGCTAAAACCAAGAAGTGTGCGCAGGTCCGTCCGGACGCAGAAACAGCTCGACGAGTGGACAGGACGTTGGTTTTCACAACACCCACGACACACCAGGCAAACTGTGCCACCGCAGGACCAATGTCAGAGCCGGACTCGACGGGCGCTGAAAGACTAACAGAACCCGCACGTGCAAAAAGACAAAAGTACAGTCAAGAGAAGAGAAAAGGAGACGACGAATATTTAGTAAAAGGAGGTGCGATTTGTTCAAGTGAACGACACGTTTTGCACCTCAGTTCTTCTGAGATTGTGACCTGGAAGAGTGGGAGATAAGGGATCCTCCAAGTGCAAATTTGTGTAAAGGACTCTTCCCCCATTGAGTCCATCGAACAGACCCCATCTGCTGTTTAGTATCTCTGCTCTTCCATCTCGAATTCATCATCCCAACATGGGAGCCGAGACTCTCAGAACACACAAAGTCTCAAATGGCAGAGCAGACAGCCCCAAACAGCGGGAGGACCAGAACTGGCTGAAGCGGATGTCACTCCAAGCTGCTAACAAAAAAAACAAGCACAGCCAAGATATAAAAAATAAGAAGAGATGAAGGTACTCAGCTTCCCATGGAATGAAACGTGGGGGGTAAGAGGGAGAGAAGATCAAGAAATTTTGAAGTATATTGACCTGAAATCAGACCTATTGGAACAGACAGTGGGAGAAACAAACAATTAGAAGGTTATAGCAAAGCAAAAACAAGAAGCAATGAAGTTAATCACAAAGAATGAAACAAAAACTTGATCTTGTAACATTTTAACAGTTCTAACTGAGCAACAAAGCAAATAATGTGCCATTTATTATCGACTGACATTGTACTGCTAACTGGTTATGCTCCACAAATCCCGACCCTTAAAAGGCAAAAGTAGGGTTGCAAGCCATGCAAGAGAAAAGCAACTGAATTACAAAACATTATGAAGGAAAAAAAAATCAATGTGGTCTGTACTGCAGAGAGAAAAATAGCTGTATAGAGTTAAAGTTATTTTATAACTAACTGAGGAAGAAAGACACATAAAACTGCTTCAAGGCACAATAAAGAGAAGTCACAATGCTTGAACGGTTGTCTGCTTGCTGTTGGACAAATCAATGAGATTGTAAAGAACCAGTGTATAGGCCAGACAGACCGCATTAAAGATGGTGTGTTTGTTTGTATATGACCACATAATAAACAGTAATGGAAATTCCACTCGATACGACCTTAGAACACAGTAAATCATTCATTTAAATGGAATCAGGCCGCTGACATCTCTACAGACACACGGGATATAGATACAGGACAAACAAACACAGATATCAACATAAATATCACATGCAAGAACACCAAAATATACATACGAGACATACGCTACTGTTAAAAAAAAGTTTTTTGAAAGAAATCTCAAAGCAATTCTTTTAAAGCATTGCTCACCAAGGCTTCAGAAATGCAGTAAAGTCATTCACATGCTTAAATATACATTAACCTAAATCTAAAATGTAACTGAAATAGATCATTATTATTACTGTTATTATTATGGGTTTTATCATAGTTGTTCCTAGCTTGACAGTGATTAGAAATCCATCCTCAATACCTAACCCATAAGCATCTCTCTCACTGGTCAGCAAGTTTTTGTGGTAAGCGAAACAATTCAGACTACACTCAAAGAAGTTGGATCACTGTAACGGAATGTATAGTTTCATATCGTTTTTCATTCGGTTTACAAAATACCTCCTGATTATTGGGTAAATTCCAAGGGAACATTACAGGCTAGGGAAATCATTAATTCTCTGGCTTATGACAGTGAGGTGGTGGTATCTATAAATACTAAAGAACAAATCTCAACAGTATAAGCCACAGAGAGGCAAACCACAGCGAGTCTTCCTTTAGGCCCTCAGCACGTATAAATCATGGCAAGCAGTGATTTTGAAAACACGCAACGGTCCTAAAATGACTCTACAGGGAATCCAGTGTTTTTGGAGGGGCTTCGAAAACCAAGCAACTACCTCATTTATGGACTACTGCATTAAAATGGACCATCAGCATCCTGAAACTAAAAGCCCAAGGCACATGGATTTTCTAGCAATAGTTTTGCCCTACAGCACACACTGGGAACAAGAATGAACATTTTGTGTTTGTGTATACGAGAAAGCAAAAGTGAGAAACCTGAACTTGAACTCAAACTGATGTTTGAGCATTAACCCACTGGCCATTATTGGAAGTGCATGTATGTTGCCCACCTGAAGGCGTACGTCCTCTGATGCCAGCTGAGCTGTCCGCGGATGCTGTAGGCAATGGTGGTGACAAACTCTCCTCCGAGGCCCAGCTCAGAGCAGAGCTTCAAAGCGAACGTTTCTGGTGAGTTCTCCTTCTCTGACATGTCCCATTCGAATTGGTCCACTAGAGAGATGTTCCCCACGTGAATGTTTAGCTGAAAGCACAATGCAGGTTGGCAACGGAATTAACCACATGCATTATGATTAGCCAGTGTTTAATGCAACAAGACCATTTTCCAGACACACATTAATCAGGCCTTGACATGAAAAGCTAAGCCAGTTTAACTAATTAAGCCCAACTGATCAAAATGGACCTCTATTTGTATTTGGATACCATTTTAAAACACACCTTAATGATGACTCTCTGGTCTGTCTGCTCATCCAGAATGCTGTCGGTAGGATAGGACTCGATCTGCTGTCGAATGGCTGAGGCGATAGCAGGGACGAAGGTAAGAGGATTCAAGTCCAGGTCATCAGATAGGATCTCAGCAAACATCTCTGGTGTCATAAGTTTCTCTGGAGATTCAAAAGCAGACAGAGTCACACTTCTGTTCTTAAATGTATTTAGCACAAATGAATCTTGTATGTCTTTGCTTTTCGTATGCATTACTGTTGAAAAGCAATGCATAAGAAAAGTAAAGTAAAGCAACAAATTTTCAATTTTTTTTCCACCTTACCATTCATGTTCCAGGTGAAGGCATCTCTGAGCTTTTGCCCATCAATCTCCATGTCCAGGCGGATAGGCACCAGGACCTCTGCCTGGGAAGCATTTTCGTGGATGACTGCAGGGTCGTGGTCATCGAAACTATGCATTGAAGAAAAGCAGAGACCCATAAACACACTCTATCATTAAGTAGCACCATGTGCTGTTAAACACCACATTCTGAATAACAGCCGACAATTTTCCTTCATGTCCTGTCCTTTTCTGACACAACAAATACAAAGACCCCAATATTTTACCAACCTACATATGTGATTATTGAGGGATTTAAAACGCGGGGCAGGGTAGTAATGAAGTAGAAAATTTGGTTTGAACCACTGGAGCAATGCTTGACACCAACACTGGGTGGCTGCATGCCCTCGAGTCTGAACTGTCTCATAACAGCCATCACTGATATTAAAAAAAAATTTTTTTTTTTTTTAAATACAGGGAGTGTCTGTTGAAGTATGGCAGGGCATTCCAGACAGCTAACAAAATTCAGGAGGAAGTCCACCTTGTCATACAATGATGTATACGGTCAAATTGGCGGCCCTAAACGCACATCGACTAAATTTTTATGCTTTGGAATAAAAAATGGAGCGACTTTCATGAGCATCTACTGACCTGTCACAGGTTGTCTTCTCATGTTGAAGTCAGTGAAGAAGGAACTTCACATTGTCCAAAGAAACAATGGCCTATCATTATTTTGCTTTTCATAACACATACCGGCACAAAAGATTCTGTGCAGCGATAAACACATACTTGAAACCTGTTAGCAAAACAAGCCAGTGGGTTTGGACATTGCTTCATTCTTCCATCGCTGACCCAACCCCATTCATGGGGACGTATTACAAAATGTGGTTTGTTTCCTGAGTAAACATCCTTGGGTTTGAGATTGCCCTGATGTCTCGGGGGAAGTCGTGAGCCATGATGTTTAAGGAGAAAAAAGGTCAGTCGGACTCTATCCCCAAAGTTGGTCGGTTTTCCCAAAAGGGGGGAAAACTTTAATTAGGGCAAATTTTTCATACAAAAAAAGCATCAATCGCTTTCAGAGCTTTCTTAACGCCCCAAGCCGTGTGGAGCCTATTTATGATGTACGGACGCACTTTATTGACTTCTACACCACTTGTCACTTCATGGACATCACCATCCTCCTCACTTCCATTATAAAGCTTGGAAAAGCCGCACATTTTTAAATATTTACATTTAGTCATTTAAATATGTTATTATATTGTATTCATCTGAAAGAGTAAAGTCATATACACCTAGCATGACTTGAGGGTGAGTAAATCATGGGGTAATTTGCATATTTTCATCTCTTTCATGTTGTCAGCATTTAGAAGTATGCTAGCATATACACTACCAATCAAAAGTTTGAGGTCGGGAGACTTTTAAAAAATATTTTAGAAAAAACAAAGTGTCTTATGCTCACCACAGGGATGCATTTATTTCCTAGTAAAAACAGTAATATTGTAAATATTTCAATTTAACTGTTTTCGTTTAATAACAGTTTCAAGGATTTAAATAAATGATTACAGGCATGCCAGAGCTGAATTTTCAGCATCGTTTCTCCAGTCTTCAGTGTAACATGATTCTGCAGAAATCATTCTAATATGCTGATTTGGTGCTCAAGAAACAGTTCTTATTATTATTAACGTTGAAAACAGTTTTGTGGCTTAATATTATACAGCAACCTTTGATACATTTTTTGCATCCTTGCTGAATAAAAGTACTATTTCTTTTAAAAAATAAACAAAAAAATAAATAAATTACCTCACTCCAAACTTTTGAATGGTAGTTTTTGTTTTTAAAGCTAATAGACCTGGATGAAAATCCATAAAACAGAGGGAGAACTTGTCAAACTCTCATTACTCATCTCACCATAATGGAAAGGTCCTTTTCTTGTCACGTCCCATTCTGTTTCTGTTGATAGTGGTGGAACAAGGCACTGCGTCCAGGTGGTGGGAGCTGTTGGGCAGGGTGGGTACCCACTGACTGTTCTTCTTCGCCTTTTGCTCCCTAAGTTCAGATATAGAGTTGCAACAACATAAACTCCAAAAGAACAAACGGGCAAATCTAAAATATTCCGTTGAATTAATGAACAACATTTAAAATCACTCAAAAATATTTAAAACATAAACTATCTTTATCTAAATAATTTATATATAATACATTGCTCAAAAAATGTATATTAAAAAAAAATTGCCATTTTCCATTCACACAACTGCCTGAAAGTGTCCATATTTGTAATAAAAACAACCCCAGTACTGCATTTATTCTATATTGTTTCCTTCTTCCTTGTTTTGCATTTAGACCTGTATGTCACATAAACGGAGACCACCGGTCTCCTTACCTGAGATATGCCGGAGGCTCTGTGCTGATGGACACTGCCTTGTACTTCTCATCATTCCCCTCGAAGATCTCCTCACACTCAGACGCCTTCAGCAGGGTCACACTGGTGGCTAAATTTGTAACCATGATCAAACACAAAAAGAACACTGCACAAACTTCTGTCCAGAAGCAGAAATAGGAGACTATGCGGTAGGTGCTGCTTACGGGTGCTTTCTGGACTTAAGACCATTTAGAGGGAAAGGAATCACTTACCGTGTGATGATGCTACAATTTTCTTCCTCTCCTCCATGGATGCGAGACGTCTCCATAGTGACGGGTACCGCTTATACAGAGAGCCTCTGAACATACGCAGATAGTTTCCAACCTAAACAGCAAGATTAAGCAAAAAAAAAAACCTTAAGGCAAGATACTACAGGCAAAACCATTTTTTCTTCTTCTTTCTCATGCACTGGACACTTTTGAGATTTTGGGCTTTTTTTTTGCTTCCATACAATTTTATTACACTTTATGTATTTGAATCTATCTATCTGCATCAATTTCAATACCTATCTAAAGGAAGTTTTCTCAATATGAGTTTTTTCTCCTGCATTAAGCCACACATCTTTACCTCAATACCACCTACATACAGTAACATTTACAGCTTTATTCCTGTCTATATTCTGAAGGTATTTACTGAGGGGTTTGTCTATAGGTTTTTACCTGATTTTATTAATGCACTTTATCTACAAACAGGGAATTTGTTGCTAGTATTTCTGATTTATGGCATGATAAAAAGAGACAACCAAAGCCCCCTTGTAAAAACTGTTAACTCTAATATGACAACAAAATGAAACATGAAGTGTTCAGATTTCTGTTTTGGAAATGTGTGCAAAATAGTGCATATTTAATCAGATTTAAACATACCATTTCAGAAAACTTGTAATACAAACAATAAATAATAATAATAGGTTTAATGTCTTAATGTACTGTGACTACGATTAATCAACCAGGAAATTATGGTGATATCTAGTTACATTTTTTTTTTTACCCAGTTCACCTGTGGTGCCTTAAAAGGACGTGACAAGTGTATAATGGTTCAGTTAAAAGAGTTTTTTTTTTCGTGTTGTTTCAAACTAGTATGACTTTTCTTTTTTCTGTGGAACACAAAATGGGATGTTAGGCATAATGTTCTCGGTCTATGGCAAGCCGTTTTAGCTTAAAATATTCCTAGCATTACTCGTCGTAATTGCATTTTTACTAGTAACAATTCAATTAGAGAGCTCTACAATTAAATTCTTACTAGTAACAATGCCAGTTAGAGAGCTCTCTAAATCTATTTTAACTAGTTATAAATACAATAAGAGAGCTCTCTAATCATAATTGTTACTAATAACTGAATTAGAGAACAACACACAGTAGCTCTGCAGCTGCATTTTTACTAGTAAGAATTTAATTGTAGAGCTCTTTAATTTAATTGTTACTAGTAAAAATGCAATTACGACGAGTAACACTGGGATTATTATAAGCTAAAACGGCTTGCCATACTCGGTCACCATTTACTTTCACTGTGAAACCAGATGTAATGAAAGTGGATGGAGACTGAAACAGTCCCCAGCATTGTACTGAACAACTCTTTTTGTGCTCCAATGGAAAAAAGAGAAAAGAATATCATAACGGTTTGGGTCAACAAAAAAAAGAGAATGGGTAAATAATGACAGAAATGTTATTTTTCTGTGTGAACTATCCATTTAACATGTTTATGGTGCGTTTAAATGACAAACTGCTATATTTATAACGTTATCTGCCAACTTGTTTGGCCCGAATATAAATCGCAAAAAATCTTGACTTTTATAGCTCGGATAGACAAGTGCTTCACTTTATAAAGGAACGGGCATGATTGCAAGCTCTATTGATCATTTTATCATTCATTCATCACGTCGATATGGAGATAACAGCATCTTTAACAGGCAACAACCAACAAAGAGAAGTCGAAGATGATGTTTTATTGTTAATATAATGGCTACATTAACGCATATCATATGTAAACATACTCGTAATTCTCTGTGAGACAGAAAACGTACCTCTGAACCTATCATGTAAAAATCCCCATCTTGCTCGAGTTGAAATTTTATTGGTTTTTGTCCAAATGTTTTACTCAACGCCATCTTTGCGAAGAGCCCCCCACACCACCCCCCCCCCACACACAATGAGTCACAGGCCATGCCGCATGAAGGAAGCGGCGAGTGGGAAAGGCTCCTGCCCTGGGCGCCGCGCTGCAGGCGTGCAAATGCATTTTCGTGTGATGGCGCCTCACCGGGGATGTTCCAATCTACGCCAGGAATCCTATTAAAAATCAGCTGTAATAACTAGAATTAACTGGTCTAGTATATTTGCCTCGATATTTTTCTGTACATTTACATTAGGCCAAGTCATCTTTGTTTGCGTTCCTGCGTCATATGGCTCTAAGCAGTACGATAACAAATGCAATAAAAGCCCATTTAATAATTTATAAAAATTATAAAATATTTATATAATATAAATCTAGAAGCTCTAAAAACTTTACAACACACACACCACACACACACCCACACACCACACACACACACACACACACACACGCAGATCACACACACACTACACACACACACACACATATATATATAATTATACTTTAATATTTCTATGCCTATCTATTTTTGGGGAAAATCGGCCCCCTTTTTGCGATTAAAGGGTAGACATAAAAACAGACCTTTTAAAATGGTAATCAGGTGTGACATCTACTTTAGAAAGAAGCAGTTTTCTCATTCTTGCGGTGTTATTTCCTAAAAAGGTTGTGAAACTCTTATATCTGCAGCACTTGCATGCACCTAAACATGCCCCTGATAGATAGAAGCTGGCATACTCTCTGATCTAAACCATTAACAGGGCACAGCCTGAACTTCATTAACACAAACACATATTTTAATTAAACATGCTGCATTAAACTTTACATTATCCTTTGGCTTGGAACATTAATAATTGGTCATTACCAATAAGATTCACAGTGAAATACTCCTTCTGAAGCAGTTTAAGCGCATTCTTTGGTAACCAAAATTTGCGATTTTATATTATTGAATATTATACATCACTGAAGTCAAGCCTCAGTCAGACTGAAACTAAAATTAAAACCATAAAAACATTTTTGTTACTTGAAAGAGAAACAAAATAAACATGAACAGAAATAAAATAAAAAAAACTTTTTATTTCAGCTACATTTCTCATTTTAATTTAGTTTTAACTTGATGTACTAAAATAACTAAACTGAATAAAAATCAATACAATATATACATAAAACAAAACCCTAGAATGATAAAAACACACACAAGATTACTACAACTTTAACTGAAATTAAAGTGAAAACAGAAAATGTAAAAATAAAAACTGATTCAAAATATGAATACAAACGTATCTAGTATCTCAATGATAAAATAACCCTGGTCTCATCTAACCATGATTCGTAAAACGTTACCTTGATGATTTGAGTTTCATACTGAGTTAGACCTTGACCATGGATCTTGTTACATGAGGGACACAATACTGCTATAATTGCTGCAAAGTAAAACAAGCCCCAAGTGTTATGTGACCCCATTTCATAGTCAATCTGTAAAGCCAATTAATAAAGGAAATCATAATTTTACAAGAGTGCTCCTCTTAGATAGTTTCACTTTAGAGATTCAAACATAGTGGATGATAATAGAAAAGACAGAACTAAGCCTCAGAGGAACAGGAAACCTCAATCTCATTATATGCGTTTCTTTACTCAGGCTTTGGAATTGCAGGCAATTTGCCCTTATACTGGTCTGTAATCCTAATGAAATGATGGGATAATCCCACAGATCTAAAGCATTTTTTACACTTCATTGCCTGTTTCAATAGCAGGTACCTTTATCCGCAGTGGCTTAGTCATAGCTGATGAATTATACATCTTTGCTTTCCTATATTTAGGGGGGTTAAATACTAACCACCAAAATGCAAATGAGACTTTGTTGATAAGCTTCATTAGCATCTCTGTTCTTAAATAGCCTACATCTTGTCCGGTTGCTGCCGTCTATTTCCTTCTGTGAACACTAGATGGCAATCTTGCATAAATGTTCCTCAACCCAAACTCATGTACTTGCTTTCATAACATTGAGATGGTTTCAATGAGACTGTGCTGGAGTCTGTAAGTTAATCATTTTCACTGGACCATCAGCCCTTAGCCTGCAAAAGCTCTCAAGGCCAACAGAGAACTGCAAAATAAGCAATGAAATTAAATGCAGGCACATTACATATTTCTTACAGGTGACCTTCTGTTGTCACTATTGTGATACTGTGTGTTTTGCGGCATTTTTAAAATGCATATTGCCTGAAAATGTTATATTTATACTTTCTGTTTCTAAGGGCATATTCATCTGAATGATTATTATTTTTTCAATGTCTAGTCATAATCCAGCACTTACACAGGCCATATACAGTACTTAACAATGCACGCCGGACTTTCAATTCATTCAATATTGCAGACATAAAAACCTGTCTTCCTGAAAGGAATTATTATGATGGATTCCTGACATAATAATTTAGTTCACATATGGACATGCGGTACTTGGACCAGGCTCCATGCACACTGGAATGATTGTTTCTGACCCTACAGAAAGCTTTTATTCTTTATTAAAGAGATGTATTAGAGTGCGGGCAAGCACTTTCAAAAAATAAAATAAAATAAATACTACTCATAAAGAAGAAGAAATAAGGAAAAAAAAATCCAGGACCACAAATCCTCCATATATAGTGGGACCTACACATCTGAGAACATAAAAATTCTGGCATTCAAAATAAAATTAAGCAAACCTGAGGGAAAACAGAAAGTACACTAAATAAATGAAAACAAAGAAACAAGAAATATTTCAGATTCTGCTCTATTCTGAGGTAATCAAATAAGCACATATATTATAGCATTCTTGCTATGTCGTCTTCTTTGAATCAGTGAAATTGTATTTGTGGAACCACTTGGAAAGAAAAAAACCCCCAGCTTGATTGTGGTGCAATACCATAATTACTCCTTTGGTACCATAGTTTGAAATAGCCTGCATTTTAATCTTGTGACTAATTAGTGGTCAGTTCTATTCTCTTCATCAACATGAACGTCGTTCACTAATTGAACATCAGGGTAGAGTTATGTATATTCAAAGTTCAATTATAACAGAGACATTTTGCTTTTTTGGCATGTGCATGGAAGTTATTAAAGCTAAAATTATGCATGCATGACTTTTCATGCGTTTCCTGAAATGTCATTTGCTTTTCTATGAAAGGGATTACAGCTTTAGTGTAGTTTAGTGTAGGTGCAAACATCGAATCCCATAAACTTCCATGAAGAGAAAAATCAATAATGCTTCTGCCCCCTTCCCATGATATCATCTCTGAATATTTCCAAAGTCCGATCTTGCTGACACTCTGAAAATGGACCTGGAAAACCGCCAGAAGTCTTCACTCCTCTTTCCTCTGTTCCTTTCTTTTCGAGTTCCATTTTTGTCAATGTTTTGGCCTACTACACAATTCACTTCTCAGCTCGACCCTTTAGCATTTTAGACAGCTGTGAGCTGCTATCCTTTTCACTGCTGATTCCCGGCAATCGATTTTCTGTGTTACAGTTTGTGTGCTTGAGTGCAAGTGGATATCAGAGTGCATGAGAACTGTTGAGCAGAATTTTCTATTTAGAATGAAATGTACTGGTTAATTATTAATAAAACAGATTTAATTTAGGTTTAGTTTTTTCTATATATTTTATCCCAGTACTGGAATGTTTGGGTTAGATTTGAACATCGAACTGCTAGTCAGGAACCCATCCAGAAGATTATGATTCAATTTTTAATTACAACTGCCAGTGATTGATGCATTGTTGTTGTGAGTGCAGCTAAGCATACAAGGCATGCATTTGAAGAGAGAGCGAGAGAGTGACAAAAACGAAGAGATGCGAGAGAGGCAGGCACTTTAATAAGTCATTTGGGTTCACATTCAAGTGACTCTTTAGTAGTAAAAATGAATCCCTGACTTATCCTGATGATGCCGCTTTGGACTCTCAAATCCCAATGTAATTCCACTGAAGATGTGTTGAAACTCTCACTGATTAGAATGAGACAAAATTTCATGAGCTGTTAGACATTTAAGAGGATAGTTTTTATTTTTGTAAAGTCACTTTACAAATGTCACTATTAAGGGGATAGTTCACTCAAAATGAAAATGTTCTTATTTATTCACATATTGTTCCGAACATGTGTGACTTTCTTTCTCCAGTTGTACGCACAAGGAGATGCTTTGCAGAATGCTCACTCTGCTCTTTTTTCATACAATGAAAGTAAACATTGAGGTATTTATTTATTTACTTACTGGCCTGTGGAAAAAAGTTAAATGTGTTTGGAACAATATGACAGTGAGTAAATCAGAACCAAATTTAAATTTTGGGGAAAACATATAATAAGCATGTGTGCATTAAAACAAATGTGTTCCATGCTGAGTCTAGAACTGTTTACAAATATGAAAGCAGAACAGATGCAATAAACCAACACAACTGCCCGTGGCAATGGAGAGTTTATGCTACTTCAAGCATGGTTGCAAAACAACTTTTCCATTGTTTATTTAGTAGCATGCAAAATAATCATGTTGAACCATGCTTGTTTTTCTTTATCATTAATTTATTTATGCAATTACTATAATATAATGATTTTATTCATAGGTTGGACAGTTTCCCTGAGGTTTCACATGAAAAAGCACAGCTGATGCCCTCCAGATATTGTGTAATGCTGCTAGATCCAGTTGAATGCATTTGCATTTTTCATGTTTTTTTCCTCAGATCAGCACACATATGCTTGCAGATACATATCACACAAATGCACAAGACTGTATGTATCATAACTGTATGCTAAATCTTCTGACTATACGTTAATTATCAGCACACACACAGGCTTTGTGAATATTTCACTTGCCAAATCCACTCGCACTACTGTCATGTTTCTGACAATCCTGTCTTTCCACTGCTTTACTGAGCACAATCCACAGGATGAGGACAGGATTTTCAGCAAATGTTTCCGACTAACTCGAATAGACAAGAGTGTGCTCAACGTCGGAGCCTTCTATATGTGGCCGGGTAACAAAGAGTAGTCATCATAAGAATTGCCGGTGGTTATGCCTATCCGTCATTAGGGGGCACTCTCGTGCGTCTGAGCAGCGCAGTGAGAAAAATAAAAATAAAAAGAGTGTTTTATTTCGGGGAAACGGTTTTTATGATTGAGGCATCCCGGACACGAGTGAGTTGAGGTGCGTGGACTGGAAGACAACACCGTCTGTTGTTTGGACAGGGAAAAAAAAGGTAATTCCTCGGTTGGGTGTTGGTCTGGTCATTGAGCAGTTTGGATCAGTCTGCGATCACACAGATTTCGTATTTCTCCGTGGGTGAGAAATATCTGCGTAGAGGAATCGTGCAGGCCACGGAAATCGAGCTTGAGTGACTTTTAATGTGAACGTTGAGTTTAGGACATGCCATTTATGTTGTGAAGTGAAAGGGAAAGTAAACCAAACTTCTTTCTCCTTTAATAAAATAATACTAGAGGGGAGAACGAAGGCACGTGAAGGTGCATGTGAAGTGACAGCTGGGTGAATTTCTAATGTGACGCAGCACGCCACAGAGTGAGTAATATTGATTTAATCCGGGTTTGGGAAATGTATCTGTATACTCAGAGAAAATGGTCACTAGTTGTTTACTGTTTTGATGTCAATGTCAATTTGAGTTAATTAATAATCTGTTCTTGGAGAAGAAGATAGTAATAACAATGTTAATAGAGATGTACGGAGTGTAAAATGGATTTACTTGAATTTATTTAGTAAATAGTTATAAGTGGCTGATGAGAATGTATATTTGATTATATTCTATGTTTGTTCTTCCTTTAGAAAGCATTATAAGCCACTACCGTTGTTTATCCAGGGGGTTAAGGGCTCACACCAATTTATTTGTACTGTGTTTAATTAATTAATTTATTTTATTTTTTGTTACTGTGGGGCTATCATGGTAAAGGGAAAGAAGGGGAATTGGCGAAACTGGCCTGAAGTTATTTCGGTAAGGTAATACGTTCTAGCTGCGGGAGCACTATTTGAAGTGCTAAGTTTGGTTTGTTTCTTTATACCTTTTGGGGAAGCGTGCTTTTGGTTGTGTTTATTCTTCACTGTATACATTTCATCGGCACAACTCCCCTTCATGGAAAACCTTGAGTATTAATGCCGCGTCTTCTGCATACGCGGTCGGAAATAAAGAACCCCTAGTTTAGATACTTGGCTGTGTTTGAGTTTCTTTAAGAGTTTACACATTCACACGGCCACAATATACATCAAAATCACAACTTTAAACGCTCAATTCAATTTCAATAGATGTCCCTGAGAGTGAAAAAAATGGGGATTTAAAAGTGAAGCTAGCAATCAAACAAACAATGAGCTTTTTGCAGTTAGAAGTCATCAGGGAAAATGGCTGCACCATCATGTTTGCTCTCGTTCTTACGTGTATGGTTGATGTTTGGATGAACAACAAGAGTGAAAGTTGCACAGATCTTTGCCAAAAGCATCTAAAATACATGCATTTAGAGAAATGTCAGCTTGGGATGGTGGAAACAAATGAAAAATGAATTCACAGATTGCCCAAGGTAGGGCAAGGCAAGGCAAGGCAAGTTTATTTATATAGCAAATTTCATACACAATGGTAATTCAAAGTGCTTTAAAAAAAAAAAAAAAAAAAAAAAAAAAAAAAGGAATTGTTAAAAACTTTGAAAATGGATTCAAACAAAGTTATTAAGAGTTTATGAATGAATTTAATTAATTTAAAACAGTTAAGAATAGAAAATTATTATACATATAATATAGTGCAATCAGTTTGGACATCGCACAGTTCTCATTCAATAAATGCACAGCTAAACGATGAGTTTTGAGTCTGCATTAAATGGTACGATAGTTTTAGCACATCTGATCTCTTCTGGAAGCGGATTCCAACTGCGGGCGGCATAATAAATAAAAGCGGACTCCCCTTGTTTTGTGAGAACCCTTGATATTTCTAACTGACTCAAACCTAATGATCTGAGTGGTCTGTTAGGATTATATTCAGTGAACATATCTGCTATACATTTAGGTCCTAGGCCATTGAGTGATATACAAACGAGTAAAAGTACTTTAAAATCAAACCTAAATATAACTGGAAGCCAGTGTAAAGACCTGAGGACTGGTGTGATATGCTCAGATTTCTGGTTCTAGTCAGAATCCTGGCAGCAGCGTTCTGGATGAGCTGCAGCTGTCTAATGGTCTTCTGGGGAAGGCCGGTGAGGAGACAGTTACAATAGTCCACCCTGCTGGTGATAAAGGCATGAACAAGTTTCTCAAAGTCTTGACTGGAAACAAAACATCTAATTATTGCAATGTTTTTTAGATGATAGTATGCTGAATTAGTTACTGCTTTGACATGACTACTGAAACTAAGATCTGTCTCCAGAATCACAAAGATTCTTGACTTGATTTTTAGATGTTTGACCCCTAGAGGCAAGGTATGCATTCACCTTGAGAACTACATCTTTGTTTCCAAATGCAATGACTTCAGTTTTTTCATTGTTTAACTGAAGAAAGTTCTGGCACATCCAACTGTTAATTTCATAAATGCATTGGCAGAGGGAGTCAATGGGGCTGTAGTCATTTAGCGAAAAGGATAGGTAAATCTGGGTATCATCAGCATAACCGTGATAGGCCCAGGTACCGCTCCACACAGGCTGATTCTGCTTGAAGTAGAAAATTACATTTCCATTGGCAGACCTTTTTATTCAAAGAACTTGGAACATTGCTTCAAGGTACACATTTAAATTTAAACAGTCTTGTTTTTCCGTGGGAATCGAAACCATAAACCTCATGTATAGTCAATTTCTGTAGTACTAGAAAATAGAAATATTACTTTCGTATACGGCTATAGTTTCTGTAACAGAGGTTGATGGAAAAATTTATTGTATCAGAATAAACGCATAACAAAGTTGAATTTCCATGAATGAAGAAGAAAGTATGGTTTGGCAGCATAAAAAGATTTGTGGCGTAAATGTAGCTTAAAGGGGTCAATGCTGCGGATTAAAGGTTTACTTTCTATTGGAGTGTTACAAGCTCTTGGTGATTAAAGGACGATCTTAAAGTTGAAAAGACTAAAGTTATCAAATCCAAGAGATATCTTTATAAAGAGGTAGAGTCAACACGCCTACCTAAAACGGCTAGTTCGAACACACCCCCACATATCTACCTCACAATGTGTGTAGATTTGCATAACGCCGCCCAAATGTACATGCAAAGAAAGAAGGCGTAACTTTGATTCTCGCTGTAGCATTGTTGCTGCCTCCATGTCGTGAAGGCGCTGTGTTTTTTTTCGTTGTGAAAGCAAAACTACTTGTTTGGCCTTCTAAAAGAGGACACAACTAGAAATAAGTGCTTAAGTTGTATTTACAACACTGTTCAAAAACAGTTCAACCCAAATATTCAGATATGTGCAGCGCATTTTATGGAGGACGAGGACTGTTTCCTGGGAGAATAAAATTGGATAAAATTGTTTTCCGAATGCATAATGGTGCAATTCTGGAATGTACTAGCAGTGGGCGTTGATGTTAGCCAGCTGAACATTGACCTAGTCAGTGTCATCTTTAGGGGAGGACCATTATTCAACCTTCTTCTAAAAAAAAAAAAAATTAATTTAATGAAATTTGCAGAATCTCTGGACTTCGCCTTACAACACTCACCGTACATTTTTGGAAAATTTTGTTTAAAAAAATCCTAATTTTCCTTCGGGAAGCGTACCAATTCAGTAGTCAAGAATGCATTGGGTTCTGAAAAGGGAATGACGGGGTCTATATATAGCAGTGGGAGGTTGTCATCTTGACTATTTACTACCCTTAGTATACTTCCAATGTATCAAACTCTGGTGAGATAAATCTACCTGAGGTTTGAACAGCGAGTGAGTCTGTTTACCTGAGTTGACTGGCACCATGAAAATTAAATGTTAATCTAGGCAGTGCTCGTCAGCCTGCCGTGTCTAAAAGCATGAAGCCATGCCAGAGTTCGCACCGACTCTGCTGTGGTTTTGGAAACCATTAGCATGATTACTTTGGAAAAAAGAAATTCATTTCCCCAAAGACCCTCTGCCAAATGGCATGAAACTCGAATTCTACGCTGCACACTACAATGAACAAAAGATACTAGAGGGCTTGTGTGTATAGCACGGGTACACTGCTATGCATAAGCATACTGTGCTACTAAATTGCAGTTATTTTGTAATTCAGAACCCTTTTCTTACAAAAAATAAAAAACAAGCTCATTAAAAAACCTTAGCTCTACTTACATTTTTGCAAAACTTAAATGTACCTATAGATAAACACACAGATGATGACTTTGAAGATGCTGCAAAATGTTCGAAAACCAATGTAATATTTTATTGAAATGTCAGCACAGCCATGTTTTTCCATTTTTTTTTTTTTAAAAGCTGCTTGACTTCCATGGGTATCCTCAAAAACACCTATTTACATGCTATGATGGCACCCAGCTCAGCCAGATTGATGCTGTTTTTTCCTGCCACCTCCTCCCAGAATGCAATGGTTACAGGCTACTTCATGCCGCCTCACTCGTCCACCTGCAACACTCCATCGTCAAACCAGAGTGCTAAGCCCACCATTTCCAATGAAAATTTCACTTCTGATTCGTGGTGCAGCTGTGACGGCTGGCCTACTTTGAAAAATGATGAGAGCAAAGGGGCTCTTGCCGAAGAAAAATAAATAAATAAAATTTCCCTTTACACCTGGGCTTTGGCAATCCCAACGACCCTCTGAAGATTCAATCGGTCACTCACTGTTCTTTAAATTAGCCTCTTTGTCGCAATACTTTATATAGTTTATCACATAGTTTAGGCTTGTGTATTCTGCCAAACTCATTCTTATTGGGGTCGAGGGGCTTTTGACAATAATGCTGATTAGTACGGCTCAGACAAAAGTATAGCACTTTTATTAAATAACAGGGTCCTGATAAGCTAATGAGGCTTCTAAAAGGTAAAAGAGGGACGATATTTCTGCAAAGGGCTAATGCTGGACAGCATTTGGCTCATTAGGAGCAGATTAAAAACAGACACAGCTGCGGTCAGCTTGTCTTATTTTCATTTCACCCATAGCAAGGTGGCTTGGTTATTATTATAAGCCCTTGTGGGTAATATATTCCATAATTTTTGTGGATGCCGATGGCCTCTTTTTATTCTTTAGGTATAGTCTGGGTCATATTACACTGTAAATCATTTGCTCTGCATATTGTGTGCAAGTTTCATGCTCCAGGCTGTTGTTTACAGTATTATGAGATAATGTGGACCACTGACTTCAGTTATGAAAATTACCTCAAAGACGTGAGATTTATGTCTGTTAGTTTTATTTTTTCACTTCATATCAGTAACCAAAATGAACGAGAATGAAAAGTGAAGCATATATTGCGATATAATTTGTTTTTTCCCCCTTGCATTGCTTTTGTATGCATGAGACACTCAGAGGATGACATAAACAATCTATGCATTCCCATTTCAGGCTTTCAGAGATGTTCTGTGTAGGACTTGTTCACACATTTAAAAGTGCAACACACTCTAATTTACTGTGAAATGTGAAAAGTAGCTAGAGCGGACAAGAGCACTCTGTTCAGAAAGTGTGTGTAGTAGGCAATGCACGGTACAAAGGTTTTCGAAAGCCAGATCACGTGTTAAAAAACCCCCCAAAAACCATAGGGCTGCCGTGTTCCATATGTCACTTTGATCTAGACTAGCAGGCCCTTTAAACATGCGGCGTGTCGTGGAAACTGATTGTAAATGACAAGACAATAAAACATAATGTGAAGAGAAGTGTGTGTGCGTTTGTACTTGTGCCAGAGCTGGTTATTGATTTGATTAGTTTGATGGAAAACACCACTAGGGCTTAACTTAACCAGTCAGGTAACAGGATGAGTCTCTCTCTTGGAGACATTTATCAGACGACAGATTACGTGCAAGAATCCAGTCACACCCTGAAGGACAAAAACAATTCTGTTAGTTTAAAATGGTTCGTTTAGCTTGACAAAGTAGCTCAAGGTATAGGCTTGTAAATAACCTGCAGGCTTATTAAGAATACGGATGCTTTTAGACATCAACAAACACACACTATCACAGTCAAGCTGGTCACACCTTTCAGCATTATAATCCCTAGGCATGTTTTCTTTTTAAAATTGGCAGCTCTAGCAATACAAAAGTATAATTTGAAATGGAATGATTTAGAATTTTAACTTGTATTAGGTAATTCTCTGGTGTGTCTCTACTTTGATATGTTAATAATCTCACCATATTTAAACAAAATAATTGACAAAAGAGATTGACAAAATTACCTGAGTTTTACTGATGATTATTGTGTGTGTGTGTGTGTGTGTGGGGGGGGGGGGGGGTCTTATTAGATTCATCTCATCAGCAATATCAATTTCGGCACTCTCTGCAACAGCTGACCACTAAAGGCCCGGGTATACTTCACTTTATGCGTTCCGTTCCATCTGGTACACAGCCACGGCCAAGCGGCCAAGCTTGACACATGTGCAGTATCACCTACTTGACTCGCTCTGTCTCAACATTCACCTCACCCCTGCACTGTTGTACGGGGACCATCTGCACGGTCACAAATATTGGGCTGCATGCAGATGGTGTGGGTCGTGGGGTCAGGATCACGATGCCGGCTCAACACCGTGATGTCTGCCAGATGGCATAGTCTATCGGCCCAACCCTAATACGTATCTCCAAGTTATTGTTTGCTGTTTGTTGCTGCCGTGTGGTTTGAGTTTGAGCTCCGTCAAGTTAATTCTTTGTCGTCTAATTTTTTATCTTAAAATCAATTTTATACACCATAATTTTCATTTCTAAAACGTCGTCGTGATAAGACCTTATACAGCTCCTATCGTAGGTTATACCACAACAAAAACAATCAGAGTGCTTTGTTAGCACTAGTTCTATTTTTCCGAGTCCGCTATTAGCATATAGGCCGCTAGCATCGCCAGCGTGGTTGCCACTAATCTCACTTACATTGCTAACACTCTATTCACACACATTACCATCGTTTTACTCACTGTTACTTGCATTAAAGGCGGATGTGTGTCTACCTTTGAGTGCAGGTGAGGACACGTTCGAGCTGCATTCGGTGCAGATTGATCCTGAAGGGTGACGAGAGCCCCGGAGCGGTCGTGCCTTCACGGCCGTGGGGGGGCGATTGACGACTAACCATAGCTTGCCGGGGAGACGGGATGCGCACGGCCTGAAAGAGGTGGGACTCGATGAGCTTTCCTGATCGATGGACAGTGCGAGTATATTCGAGCCGCACTTGATGGACGGATCATCGTGTCAGAGAACGCGCCGTTCCTCAAAGGATCGAATATGAGGGACATGACCAAAGAAATTCAGTAAGCGTTTTGGCTTTAATGACAATGGTTATTGTCATGGGGTGTAAAGACAGAAAGGCTGCTGCTTTGGTAATAACCTGGAATCTTTTCTGTGTGGAGCGTGGCGTCTAGGTGTTTCGCGCTTGATGGGTCTGCTCCCATGCAAGCTAGCGGAGGCGGTACCCGGGGGGCAGGTCAGAAGCAAAGGCAGTCTCCAGGACGTGTACGACTCAAGATCATGACTAGTGTAAGTTCCAATTCTCAGACAGATAAATGCCCGTTGTATGACTTTGGTTGATATCACGGCCGGACTTGTAAATCAGACTCAGATAGTACTGGGGTTTGCTGTTCAATCTATAAAGACCTGTGTCTTTCGCCCGAATAGTGAGTCGTCAGAGAACTCTACATTAATGCAGGATCTGAAAACAATCTGTGTGATAAACGGAAAAAATTTCAGAATAATGAACAAAAAGAGACCTTTTTTTAAAGTTTGGGCGCCTAAACATTAGATCACTCTCACCCAAAGCATTTATTGTAAATGTTTTTTGAAAGCAGCTGATCACAATGATAATCAGGTTGTTGATGTCACTCGACTGTTGTTGTGACTGAAAGACTACCGGCTTGGTGGATTAAACCATTGATATATGAGTCTAACAAAGAGGTACTCCACCAAGTAATATCTTTAGTTAGAGCGATTATGCAGCCGGCAGATGTCGGGTCTGGTCGTGTGGAACACGTGGTCAATGTGTTTGTTGCAACAATATATAGTGATATTCTTAATGTTACTCAGAAGACAGGATACAGTTTTAACTCATTCGAAATACTAATGCTTATTGTTACACTGTCAGATATGCAAAAGAGATCTATCGTATTTCTTGCTCTGGCTATTGTGTATAGACCACCAGGGCCATATAAAGATTTCTTAAAAGAATTTGCAGATTTCCTCTCAGGCCTATTGGTTACTGTTGATAAAGCTGATAAATTGTCGGAGATTTTAATATTCACGATGATAATACAAATGATGCATTAGGACATGCGTTTACTGACCTAATAAACTCTTATGGAGTCAAGCAAAACGTCACCTATTCCGGGGCTGATGTTGCTGTGCCGTTCTTTGGGGGCCCACTCATCGTTTTAGTCATACGCTAGATTTAATTATATCGCATGGAATTGATCTTACTGATATAGATGTCGTACCTCAAAGTGATGTTGTTACTGACCATTTCCTTGTATCGTGTATGCTGCATATTTCTGATATTAACTATATGGCTCCACGTTATCGTCTCGGCAGAACTATTGTTCCAGCCACCAAAGACAGATTCACAAATAACCTGCCTGATTTATCTCAACTGCTCTGTGTACCAATAAGTACACATGAACGAGACGAAATAACTAGCAACATGGGCACTATCTTCTCTAATACATTAGAAGCTGGTGCCCCCATCAAATTGAAAAAGGTTTAGACAAAAAAAAAAAAAAAAACGTACGGCGCCTGGTACAAAAGTATACCCATTCTCTCAAGACAGAAAAACTCGTGTAGTTCTCGAGAGCTGCAATGGAGGAAAAAACTAACTGGAAGGTTTTTAGAAGTTGGCCGTGGAAAAACAGTATGTCAGCTAGTAGACAGGCTCGCTAAAAGAGTGCCAGGTAGAGGGCACTACCCCCGAGAATATCACAAACTCATAGATAATATCCAAAACAATTCCTGCGTAGGTTTTTGTTTATGTAGCGCGAGAAGTGTGGTATGTGTAACAAATAACCAGGACGCCACCCGATCATGGAAATATTACCTCACAGTCATAGTAATGACTTATGAATTCTTCACTGAAAATAGATAACATCAGATAATCCAATAACAAAATGTAGATTTTACAGCGTATAATTACTTTAGCTTCATTATCGACACCAAAAGGATAAATTGCAGAGTGCTTTACAGCATAGGACAGGAAGAGTCTAAATAACGATATCCACTGCATTAAACCCAGACACCATGCTTTAGAATCATGAGACCATAATTATTGAAAGAGTTGTACCTGTAGCAGAAGAACCGATTCAAAGTATTTAACTCGTCGTTTCTTTAGGTCACGTCCCAAAACCATTAAAGCTGGCGGTTATTAAGCCTCTTATAAAGAAACCACAACTAGATCCTAGTGAAATGGCAAATTACAGACCCAACTCAAATCTTCCTTTTATGTCTAAAAATTTAGAAAAAGTTGTGTCTGCTCAATAGTGCTCCTTCCTGCAAAAAAATTATCTTATGAAGAATTTCAGTCAGGTTTCAGGCCCCACCATATCACAGAAACTGCACTTGTTAAAATTATAAATGACTTGCTTCTTGTGTCAGACCAAGGTTGTGTCTCATTGCTAGTTTTACTTGATATTAGTGCTGCGTTCGACACCATAGATCATGACTTACCCATAGATCGATTACAAAACTATACAGGTATTAAAGGGCAGGCTTTAAGATGGTTTAGAACCTACCTGTCCGATCGCTACCACATTCTTCATTTAAATGGGGAGTCATCTCAAATATCACCAGAAAAATATGGAGTGCCACAAGGATCTGTACTAGGTCCTCTGCTATTTTCGATATAAATGTTGCCCCTTGGTAATATTATTAGAAAAAACGGGATTAGTTTCCACTGTTATGCCGATGATACTCAACTATATATCTCAACAAGAACAGATTTAACTTCTAAATTATCTAAGCAAACAGAATGTGTTAAAAATGTAAAAGAATGGATGAACAATAATTTTCTCCTATTAAATTCTGATAAGACAGATAAGCAGATATTACTTATTGGACCAAAAAACAATACACAGAATCTCTTGGATTACAATTGGCAACTAGACGGATGTACGGTTACTTACTCTACAGTCAAAAATCTGGGTGTTAAATTAGACAGCAACTTATCTTTCGAAAACCATATTTCATATGTTACAAAAACAGCATTCTTCCACCTTAGAAACACTGCCAAGTTACGAAACATGATACCTATTTCTGATGCAGAAAAGCTAGTTCATGCATTCATGACCTAGACTGGACTATTGTAATGCACTGCTAGGCGGTTGTCCTGCATCTTCAATAAACAATACAGGTAGTCCAAAAAAGGCAGCGGCTAGAGTCCTTACCAGGTCTTGAAAATATGATCATATTACGCCAATTGTACAGTCTCTGCACTGGCTACCCTCCTTTTAAGTGGTAGGGGGATCAGTTACAACATATTGTTACTTGCCTATAAGGCCCTTAATGGATTAGCTCCTGCGTACCTAACTAGTCTACCACGCTACAATCCATCACGCTCACTAAGGTCGCAAAACTCTGAACTTTTTTCGGGTAGTAGTAGTAGAGTATCCTAGTACCTAGGATAGCAAAGTCCACTAAGGAGGTAGAGCTTTTTCACATTTGGCTTCCAAACTCTGGAATAGCCTTCCTGATGACGTTTGGGGTTCAGACACACTCTCTATGTTTAAATCTAGATTAAAGACACATATCATTGGCCAAGCATTCAAATAATGCATCACATAATCTTTTACTGCAGTTATATCTAATCAAATGAACATTATTATTCTTTAGTTTGGGTTAAACAAATCAATTTTGGTTGGAACAGCAGCTACGCTAATTCTGTTTGTATTTGTTTCTCTGTCTTTTAACTAGGATTATCCCGTGGTAACTAGGATTTAAACAGCTTCGTGGATCCAGAACACCTGAGAAGAGATGATGCAAGCCCTCAGAGGTCCTCAGATGATGCCAACCCTGAAACATCTTACAGAACTACCACATTTTGCTATTAGTTTGATTGCATCATATAATAATTGTTGTTAATATTATTCATCGTCTGTTTTACTACGTCTTAAATTGATTTTTCCGGACGGGTTTTCGTTTGTAAGACGCCCCGAGCCAACGGGCACCCCGACTGAGCCTGGTTTCGCCAGGGTTTTTTCTCCATTTGTCACCGATGGAGTTTTGGTTCTTGCCGCTGTCGCCGTGGCTTGATTAGTTGGGGGGACACTTCATTCCAGTGAGATCGTTGACATGATGCAAAGATATATTTTTAAAATGAGGGTGTTGGACATCACTGAAGTCAATTGATGACACTTCTGTTAACCTCGCAACCACCACATTAGGTACTACTGTGTGCAATTTTGCATTATTGACACCTATTCAGCGCGGGCCAGCTGGGAACATTAATGTTGCCGTTCAGTTGCTTTGACACAATCTGTAGTGTAAAAAGCACTATATAAATACAGTGACTTGAATTGATGACGTTATGTCTGTTAGATGGTTGTTATATAAAAACTAAGCTAATGAGTTTGCTAATGTCCAAAACCACCCCTTAAACTACATACCACTCAAACCTGTTGGCATCAGTACATTTAAACATGATTTAACCATTTATGTGTCTTTCACACATAGTGAGGACCACCTTAAATATCCTCACAAGTGAATTTTGAGATGTTTCACTATATTAGTGAGGATTTATTCTTCATAGTTACAGACACACACATGCATGTTGTATTTAAGAGAGCCATTTCAATCATTGACTTACCATGTACTCCTTGATTAGGCATCCCTAATAATGATTTGAATGTTACGTTAACTGGAAATGTGATAAAACTGTTCAGCCTTGCATAATAAAGACAAGTGTAGCAGAAAAAAAATTGCAATTCTTTTGAAGACAAATTGGGCTCAGAGCAGAACACATATCCTTACCTCTTTTAAAATTTGGAAAATATTTCACAAGATGTTCTGGCCAGGCATACACCTTAGAAAGACCGACAAAAGAAACAACACGAGGCCAGAATAGATGTTTATGATCAAAAATGGACATCTTATCATGATTACGGCTGAGGATATGAGTACTATGAAATTTAAGGAGCTAGCAGCTGGATGAATGATTATTCATTCTGTTGATGTTGTGGGCATAAATGTGAGGATATCGAATAATGAACTTTTTTTTTTACCCTAGAGACATGAGTCAATAGCATTTAAAATAACTCTTATCAAAAGATTAGGATCCAAACAAAATGCTCAATATATCACTGTTGTGCCTTAACAGAGATGAGAGGGGGAAAAAAATCACAGAGATGTTTAGATAAAATTTCATCTAAACTGCCGGGTGGTATTTTTTTGATTTCACGGGCGGATACAATAACCAATGATTTGTATTCTATATCATTTTCCTATATTTTTTAACAACAATTTTATGATTGGTTTGTACTACATACGCATTAAGACATCATGCAATTAAGAAAAATGTGATAGCATGTGTTTTTTAAAGCCACTATACTAACTTGTTAAGGCTTTTTAATCACCTTTTAATAAAGCTTAAAATATATAAAATAGATTCTATACTGTAATAAAGTCTGCAAATTAGCACTGCATTATTCATTTACTTAATAGTTGTGAAAATACTCCGAGATGGCTTGAAGAACACACATAGGCTATAGCATATATCACCGTAATCGTGTGTTTACTGTCTTCATGTTTAATCAGTCAAAGCATTTCTATCTTACTTTCGCTAAAGGATTTTCTGAATACATATAATCTGTGGATGTCATATGGGCTTTCTGCGCGAGAGCAGACGTTACATTATGAGCGCTTCATAATGCATATATTTGCTAGTTTTAGATGAAAAACTTCAGGTCATTCAAAGACTATCTTGTGTCTTTGAATACAATTCTAGAATTAGACACATTGGCTCATGAAAACCACTACATTAACATGTTAACAAAACAACTCAACTCAACACAATTATTCCACATACTATATTTCTTCAACACTCTTTTCTTTAATCAGACTATTTACAGCCAGACCTCAGATTCAAACCTGCAACCTTTGGGTTACAAGTCAAAAATCTAGGAATCATTCGGCCATGACGATTGAACTCTCAGATTTAAAAGTCTGATGCCTCTACAACATGGCTATCTGGTTCTTAAGACAGGGATTAAGTCATGTCCCTCGGCGGCCTCTTTGAAAACGCTCTCGGCATGCAAGTGCAGCTCCTATCTCTTTGAATGGGGAAACATCAAATTCTCCAAACGGTGGCCAATGTGAATAAATTATGAATTAAATTTCATATTTTAAATCACCAGTGAAATCTGACAGCAACTGTCTCATAAATATTTTTTTCTTTTGCTCAAATAGCGTTAAAAAAAGCGTTTTTTCAGGCTAGACGCAGCACAGGCGCAGTCCTGGAGACGCGTCTCAGAATGAGCTACTTTTTCTTCTTCTTCTTCTTTGGGTTTTAACGGCAGCTTGCATCCTTAACGTTGCATTACTGCCATCTTCTGGTTCTAATTATTTCCTATATACTTTAAGTCATCATATTCCTGTCCCGTTTTAGTCAGAAAGCAAATCATATATTTAATTCCTTGTTCATTCCTACTGCAGTCCATTATATTCTTTACTCCACATTCTGTTAGTCCTATTTTTCCCATGTCATTTATCATGTCCATCCTCTGTAATTCATATTTTGAAAAATTAATAAGCACATGTTCTACAGTCTCAGGTATTTGGCACTGTTCACAAAACCCAGTTGGATGTTTTCCTATAATATGAAGAGTGCTATTTAATTTATTATGCCCTATTCTTACTCTGGCCATAATAGTCTCTTCTCTCCTGTTTCCTCCCTTATTTTCCACAGTGCCAACTCTTTTTTTAATCAAATATAAATGTCTTCCTTTTAGTTCTTGATCCCACCTTTGTTGCCATTCTTTAATAATTTTTCCCCACACTATACTCTTTCCTTCTGACCTTGAAAGGCTGATGACTGCTTCTATGCTCTCTTTTAGCAGTGCTTTCTTAGCTATTTTGTCTACCTTTTCATTTCCTATAATGCCCATATGTGCTGGGACCCACATAAATATAACATCATCACCTTTATTCTTGAATAGATAGACATAACGTCATAAAAAAAGCTCCTGATCATTCTTAACTATGCCGGTCTTGAGACTCTGCAGCACAGAGACAGAGTCGCTGCAAATTAAAGTTCTGTTTACCTTAGAATATTCAATCCATTCTAATGCCATCAAAATGGCAAACAGCTCAACAGCATATACACTTAAGTGATCTGAAGTTCGCCTGCTCATTTCACTCTTCTGGCTAGGAACTACAATTGCAGCACCTGCAACTCCTGTTATTGGGTCTTTTGATCCATCTGTAAAAAATTGCTTAAAATTAATGTATTTCTGGTTCAAATGTCTATAAAATCCACTCACCAAATCAACTTGATTGTTTGCAATTTTGGTCTGTAATACCTCCAAATCCACTATTGGAGTGTCAAACTTCCACATAGGGATACTGGGCCATACCACAGTTTTACAAAACTCCTTTCCATATACTCCCAGGTCACGTGCAGCATCATCTCCTGTCCAACCAAAACAATTTTTTCCCCCTTTCCCTTTTCCCAATTGTCTTTTGTAACACTCTTTTGGTTGGGTGACTATCTATCTGTCCCTTCAAACTAATCCAGTAATTTACAAGCAGCTGCTTCCGTCTTAGGCTCAAAGGCATTTCACCTGCCTCTACCTGCAATGAGCACATTGGTGATGTTCTCATGGCTCCAAGACATAATCTCAATGCCTGTGCCTGAAGTTTGTCCAGCCTCGCTAATACTGATTTTGCTGCTGATCCAAATGCCTGACTCCCATAATCCAACCTAGATCTTATTAAGGAAATATATATATATTTTAATGAATTAAAATCTGCTCCCCACTCCACTCCTGCAAGACACCTCATAATGTTTAATACTTTTTTACATTTATCCTCTACTTGTTTAATGTGCGATCTCCATGTTAGTCGTGAATCAAACCATACCCCCAAAAAACGAAAACTCTCAACTCTTTCCAGATTATTCCTATACAGTTTCAGTTTAATATCTTTATTTTTCTTTCCAGAGAAAACCATCACTTTTGATTTTTCAGCAGAAAACTTAAAACCCCATTCCATTCCCAACTTTTCAAACTGATGTATTCCTTCCTGTATTTTCTTAACTACATATTCCAAATTTTTCCCACGTTTCCAAAGCGCCCCATCATCTGCAAACAATGATCTATTCATGCCATTCAGTACATTATTAAATATATCATTTATCATAACAGGAAAAAATTTAGAACTTATAACACTCCCTTGTGGTGTTCCATTTTCTACCATATGCTTATTTGAAATGTCTGCTCCTATTTTAACTTGAATTGATCTTACTTTTAAGAAATCTAAAATCCAATAAAAAACTTTACCTCTTACTCCCATTTTGTGTAGTTTAATCATTAACCCCTCTCTCCATAACATATCATATGCCTTCTCAACATCAAAAAATACTGCTACCACAGATTCTTTATTTATTTGAGCTTTTCTTACATCATCCTCCAAGCACAACACTGCATCCATTGTGCCCATTCCTCTCCTAAACCCACTTTGACATTCTGTTATGAAACCATTTTTCCCCCAAAAAATACATTAATCTCTCATTTACCATTCTTTCCATCAATTTGCAAGTATGCGATGTTAATGCAATAGGTCTATAGTTTGATGGCTTATTAGCATGCTTCCTTATTGGGATAATTATTGCTTCTTTCCAACTGTCAGGAATTTTCCCTTCTTCCCATATTTTATTAAATAAAATTAGCAATGTTTCCTTACTTTCTGTACTTAAATGTTTTAACATGATATAGCTTACTTCATCTTTTCCTGGTGCCGTTTTTATAGTTTTAACTAATGCTCTTTCTATTTCTCCCATTCTAAAAGGGACATTTAGATCATACTCAAAGACGTCCTTCTTTTTTAAAGCTTCCATATTAATAGATTTAGTGCTCTCTCTACCTTTCCTTCCTTCCACTGACAAATTATTTGATCTGTGTATACTAACAAATGCATCTACCAACATCTCTGCTTTTTCTTTGTTAGTAACTGCATCTTTAACCCCATCACTTAACACAGGATAACTCCACTCCCTTGCATCCCCGCACATCTTTTTAATCATCCCCCAAACTTCTCCTATCTGAGTAGTACTTCCAATTAAACTACAAAAATCCCTCCAAGATATCCGCTTTGCTTGCCTAATTGTTCTTCTTACAACTGCCTGTGCATGTTTATACTGTATCATATGCTGAAAATTATGAGTTCTTTTCAATAACTTGAAAGCTTTATTTCTGTTTTTTAGTGCTGTTTTACAATTATCATTCCACCATGGTACTGATTTCCTTTTTTTATACCTTTACTTTTAGGTTTCTATTGCTGCTGATAATATTCCTTGCTTTATTTCATTATTTAATAACTCTATATCTGTATTATTATCAATTTGACTTAAATATTTATCACTTTCTGCTTGAAACTTTTCCCAATCAGCTTTCTCAAACACCCAATTTCCTCCTCTTCCATCTACTTTTTCCACTACAGAGATATTGACTTTACATATAACCGGATAATGATCACTCCCTATAGTCCCATCTTTATATACTCTCCAATTACAAACTGATGCCAAATTATTTGATACTAAAGTAAGATCAAGTACTGATTCCTTTCCTGTCCTAATATCAATCCGAGTCTTATTTCCATCATTTAGACACACTAATTCTCTTTCTTCCAATAACTCTTCTATTACTAAACCATTATTATCTGTTTTTCCACATCCCCACAATGTGCTGTGTGCATTAAAATCCCCATACCATACAATATTGTTCTCATCCTGTCCCCCTATTTCTATAAGTTTGTTCAACTCAAGCTTTTTACATGGATTATAGTAATTTATGATCGATAATTTTGATTTTTCTCCCCAAATCTCTATTCCCACATATTCTTGCTCACTTCCCCTGCCTATAATTCTATAAGGAATTCCCTGTTTAACAAATGTAACACACCCTCCACCCCCACCCTCTTTCCTATCTTGTCTAATTGCTATATACCCACTTAAAACAAAATCCAAATTAGGCTTTAGCCAAGTTTCTTGGACACATACTACTTCTGGTTTTTCTTCTCTACTGACTATAAATTGCTTAAAATCTTGCCCATTTGCAATTAGACTTCTCGCATTCCATTGAAGGATTAACATAATTAATATTATCAACCCACCCATGTTGGATCTTGACTTGATTGCACATTAAGCTCATCTCTTACTTCTTCCCACTTTAATCCTACTAAATCCAAATGATGAACTGCCGCTTTAACTATGATTTGAATCCTTTCCGTTTTAGATCTTATCTCAGATGTTGCATTTATTACCCCCTCTATAAAGGTAACCAACTTCTTATTTTCTTCCCAAATCTTCCTCCATTCTCTATGTTCACATCCATTTTTTCCTTTACCATATTCAGCATCCTTAGCTTGCTTTTCCCCCTCACTTCTCCTGACGGCATCACCATAAGACATTTTTTCCTTCACTTTAATTTGTTGTACTTTCACCTCACACTTCATTACTTCACATCCCCAGAAGGCAACACTATGATTGCCTCCACAATTGCAGCACTTTGGTTTAACACCCTCTCCACATTTTCCATAATCATGGTCTCCTCCACATCTAGCACATATTCTTTGTTTCTTACATCCCCTTGCCACATGACCAAATTCCTGGCAGTTGTAACATCTCATAGGCTTAGTTATGAATTATCTTATGTTATATTTAATATAACCAAAGTATACCTCTTTAGGGAGGTCCTTACAGTCAAAATCAATCAGAACAGATTCTGTTTCCTTTTTTTCAATTCCTCTTGTCATTCTTTTAGCAGATTTAACTGATCCATTTCGCCTCCTCAAATTCTCTACTAGCTCCTTCATACCCACCATAAGAGGAACTCCTGCCATTATTCCTTTACAATTGTCTGTTTTCTCCCCTCCAACTCTCACCACTTTTGCTACTTTAACTTTTCCCACATTGCTCATTCTCTTTGCCTTCTCTATCTGTTTTTCAGAACTACATCCAACAAGCAAGTTTCCATCTCCCAGTACTCTTGCATATTTTACTTCTCCTATTTGTGCTTTAATGATGTTAGTAAGTTTTAATGGGTCAGTTTTCTTTACTCCCCCTTCTCCCTCAAACCGTACTACCACATTGAACAATTCTGGCCTCAAATCATTTACCTCAACTTCTTTTCCTTCACTCTCTGTTCCACCCAAACTATCTGAATAATTTTTCTTTCTTTTACGTCTAGCCAATTTCTTGGTTCTAGATCCCCTCAACACATCCTCCCAATCACTTTCCCCTTCCTGATCTCTACATTCCATGCTGTTGTTTTCATCTCCTGACTCTCTTTCTGTCATGCTGAAAAGTTTGATATTATTTAATCGATGGGAAGTAGAGGAGGAGCACCGCTACCGGACCTATACAGGCCGTCGGCCGGTACTCCCACACCACTCTCCACACCCGATCTACCGTTACCAAGTCCAAAAAGTCCTCAGTCCAGTGTCCAATGATTAATCCAATAAATCCGTTCAAAAATATTCCTCTGATACAATCAATCTCTATTCAAATTTCCGCTCCAAGTAGTCCGTTCGTCGCACACCCGTCGCACACTAGTGACCCAACAGCCCGCCCCACGATACTCGTGCGCTTAATGGCTTTTATAATTCTTCTTCACCCGACCTCCCATACGAGCCAATCATAGAGCGAGGACGTGACGATTAGAATTATGATTGGTTGGGCGAGTGGTGACGAAAGAGCGTGTCCTAGCTTGTAGTTTTCCACTCGCTGATATTGATCTCATCTCTGATTGGCTTGAATCTAGCTCTCGCTCCACATCAGCCAATCAGCAAACGCAGCGGCTTGAAGGGGTCGCTGCCATAGCATTACTATCGCAACGGCTCAAGGAAACTAGTAATGTTAAAACTCAAAGCAATCTCCATTACAGAAAGTTATTACTTTTTTTTCGGCCCCATAAACAATTATGTTAGCCTTTCTTTTAATAAAAATGTGAATTATTTATGGAAGATTCACAAGACAAAAACTAAACGTTTATATCTTACAGAATATACTTAATATGAATAAGCTAAAGTTTTGTGTATTTCATTTATATTCGTGGTTTGTGTATTTGTCTGTGCATTTGGTTTGTATATTTGTCTATATCTGTATTTGTCCGTGTCATTTTTTTTTTTCAAGCATTATGTTTTTCGTTTTGATAGCACTGTCTATTTTCTCCTTAATTTAAATCCAACAGGCAGATGTGCTCAGAGCATGGTGAAATAACCACTATTGTTACTGTTTTCGAGAGCATAATAAGTAGAAATTATTACTGTTTAAAGATTTTTTGCCGCCCTTTTCCGTATCAGACTGTTACTTGCTCTGTTAAAATGGCCTCAAAGGACTTTAGTATTATTTATTTTATGGTGAGCATAAACCGTTGAATCGCTGGAAGCTCACGATTCCCAGAACAATAGCATTAAGTAAACAACCCGTAAGACACACACACACACACCCACACACACACAACATGTATGAGAGAAACACAATATAAAAGTCATGAGTTGTATTGCAGATTAATAACCGATGTAAACTACTCTGCATAATTGTGTACCTTCTCTTGTTACTAGGCCAAGTCTTGCTCTAGGCTTAATAACATTTTTTTATGTTGCAGACCATTTACCCACCCCCCCCCCCATTTTTTTGTCTATGTGTTATATACTGGTCAAGAAAACATTGTTCACAATAAGCTCACTGAACCCAGCAGGATGTGTCATGCGAATTATTTGCATCTAGCCAAAAAACTGTGATAGGATATATTTAGTCATCCATATAAGCTTCCTGATGAAAGTTCTTATCTTATTAAAAAAAAACATTAAACAAAACACAATCTCTCAAAGTAATCTGTTACAAATTACATCAATTTTTTTATATCTGATCACATTTTCTGTCAAGCGACATCAAGAAGTACTCAAAAGTATTCAAATACAAATTTTAAACACATTCTTCTTGTAACACTACAATTGTATAGATACTGTAACGTACATGCACAGAGCAAACCAGTGTTTATTCCTCTCTGTGAGAGGTGTGTTTGATGTAGGACTGGTGCTGTTGTGAAGGCCGTTGTATTGAATGGTGATTGTGTGAAGGTAGAACTCAT
>JADLZN010006512.1:0-74285 GCA_018155175.1 Sinocyclocheilus anophthalmus
CCCCCAACCCCCCCAAAAAAAAAAAAAAAAAAGAACACAAAGTGGGGGTAACCCCCCACACTTCCGCAACTACCCCTTCTGGCGCGGTCCACAGAGCTGCAGCGCGGCCAGATCTTCAGGGCCCCTGTGAGCAGAAGGGGCCACAGAGACAAAAGACAGTCAATTAGTATCTCTTTGGCAGAGAGCAAGAGGCAGCTGTGGTGCACAAACACCCCAAAACACTACGATAAAGACTTATATCGTCTCACGCTGCGAGTCTGCACTGGTTTACTAGTTAATAAGGAGGCTGACATTGTAGGAAGATGCATGCAGCAATTTGTTTTGCTATTCCCTAGCGCTGCAGCTTGGAGCGTACATGAAAGTACGGAGGAGAATAGAGGCATTCGGAGGATATATGAGGAGCCATGTATTACAGCCGTTTAGTTCTGCATGGAAAATGTCAAGCGCTCTGTGAGAATGCTGTAGGATGGAACCAGCAGAGAGCCGGTGTTTGTCTAAAACATTCAATTTATCAGTCTCCATCAGTGAGATTTCTTTTGTCTCCTGAAAATTGCCAAAGGCACAAAAAGAATGGATGTGTGCCTTTTGAACCCGGTCTACAGTTTGTTTGATTTCACATGTATCTTCATGCCACATCCTCGTTCCAGAGGAACAATGTTTTTGATGGCAACCAGAGAAACATAGAGTAACGGGAAGCAGGCAAGTCTTCTCAAATAAGATAATATGGATGAAAAATAAAACACCATATGGCTCATTCTGACTTGTTTCGCATAGAACAGACAAATAACACAGACATGAGGATTTTAGGTTTCATTTATTTAAAACAATTATGATAAAAAAAACTGAAAAATTCAGTTCACTTAATCAGCCCTGCATTGTAAGAAATGTAAACATTAATATAAGACTATTGAAACTTCATTCACAAGTGTAAAAAAAAAAACGTAACCTTCATCCCATCTAACAGGGAATGTTCTCAGAACTTTGGCTAAGGTTCTCTCAAAGTTATAGTAAGTAAGTAAGTAAGTTTTATTTCTAGAGCACATTTAAAATTCAGCATTAAACTAAAAGTGCTGAACAAAACCAATCTACTCAGCAATTCTAAAATCCTACAATTATGAACAAATGTTCTTCCAGTAATGTTAGTAGAATGTTGTGAAAGTGATCTGATCTTTAGTAATGTTACCACAAAAACTATCTCAAACTATCTTAAACATTTTAGTTTGGAAATTGTGTAATATTTTTCAAATGTTACTATCTGTTTCAGAATGTTCAGAGAACATTCGAAAGTAACGTTCCAATAATGTTTGCAAAATGATCAAATGTAATGTTCCTGTAATGTTTGCATAACCAAGAAAAACATTTCTTGAAACTGGACTAGCCACTATTGCACGTCACAAATCTAAATACTAACTACTGAGATTTAATATCTGTGCTTTTGGCACAGACATATGTTTTATCCGAAGTTTTATCACTGCATTTGAAGTTATGTTTTATTTCTATAATATGTTCCCTGGGAATCGAGCCCATGACCTTGACGTCAGCATAATAAACACCACAATACTGTATGCTTTCGTCTCTGCACCTCCACATTGTATATAGCTTCTATATTTATTGTGTGCTGAGAGCTGGATGACTGAGCGCTTTGCTCAGTGTTACCTTGGGAGCAGCTCAAGAAGTCAGATTCTCAGAAGTGCAAACCGACCTGGCAAATAAATATGCAATTCTGGTTCAATGAACTTTCCAGTGGGTGTTGTGACTCATCAATACCAAGAGAAGAGGCTTTTGAGTTGGTTTGGCAACAGTGTAATTTATGAACATTAAATTAATAGTGAAGGGTAGTCTAGACAAAAAGTCATATTATTCCTTTTTCCACAAGTCCTGTTCAGAATTGCATTCATTTTTGTTTTATCTCTAAGTACTTGATTGCAAAATTGGCATATTTCAGAAAAGATCACCGTATTTGTATTGCAATGGTTATACACACATCTTTCAGTGTGTGATGCATGAAAAAATCATGAAAAGGGATTGCATTTCTAATGGATGATGATGCAACAACAAAACCTCTCTGCAAATATATCTTACTCGTTCTTGTTATTGTAAAGTAAGTATTGCAATGGCACAATAATGGTAAATTTACCCAAAATTGTTTGTGCAAATGGGGATTTTGCATTAAAGGCCAGCTCCCCATTTGATTCTTATCTCCCACATGTTCATTTGACTCAGGTTCAACACTAAAGCTGCACTGTGGCAGTAGTCATACAATCATACAAGGTCTCGGTGCAGTGATTCAGACTCTACGGACGTTTACAACAGTAATTTAGTACAGCTTCAGGTCGTTGACTGCATCAGCCGCGCCTTATGCAGAGGTCATCGCCCTGATAAAGATATAAAAAAGCTTTACACTTTCAGGAGGAACTGTAACCCAGCATCTATTGTTTTTGTAATCAGTTTACAGAGTGATAAAGCAGCAGCCGCTGATTTTTAATGGTACTGATCAAAAACTGAACAACAAAAGTTTGAATCGTTGCAGACCTGAACAGATCTGGATTTAAAAAGTGCCTCTAGGGCCAAGAACACTGATTAGTCATTGAGTCATTTCCTATGGCCCTGCCTCTTGACAGAAGCCTTTAAGAACAACCTGATGAGAATTTGATTATGTAGTAATCTCTGATTAACATGGAAAGGGTGGTTGGAAGTATGCCAAGTACAAGTGATCATGTAAACAGATGCATACAGGTACATATAACTCCCATTTAAACTCTCTGTATGTTATAGTAATGGGTTTGTGTGAAAAAGCAACATTCACCCAGCTTGGTCAGAGCAAGCCAAAATGGGCAGTTATGCAATGCTGACAATGCCTCCTCTGCTAGGAGTCACTCAGAAAACATGCCATTTGAGGTGCACACAAGTCTGTCAAAACAAAACCCATGCCAGCTTTATCTGGAGACCAAAGATATCTTTAAAAACAATAATGTCGGCATCCTCCTGGACGGGAAACTCACCGGTTTGGTGGCCAAATGATGCCTCACTAGTGTGCAATCATAAGCGTAGACACTAGAATGCACATTCACACATACTAACTTAGAACTGAGGATCTGATTTATCCTAAAAAAAAAACAGATTGTGGTAAATGTTTCCAGGAAGATGGGCCTGGTGCAACATTGACATTAACCAAACTGTTGAGCAAGAAGAGCAAGCATCTGCCAGCAGTCCTGTAGTCTAGAAGGGAGAGCAGAACAGAAAGGAAGAAACGCAACACTAAAATGCTAGATTGAATGTTACTGTCTGCCATTTGTTCTGCACTACAAATTGTCCAATATACTGGAATGCACATAATAAATCATTCGCGTATCATATTTCACAGAAGCTTTACATCCTGTTACAAGGCCAACCAACGCTGGTCTTCTCCTCCAGAGGCCGTTTAAGGTCATGAAAACTTCTGCCATACAGTGCTAATTAATTGTGAACTAGTTTATTTCAGTGGGTCATCATGCGGTCTTGGCGAATGAGGTAAATTCGGTTCGAACACACACTGTGTTTATTGTGGTGTGCTGGAAATGAAATGATTAATACTTTAAGAGGCTTGCATTAATGTGCGTATACCACAAGAATATAAAGTTTTACTGACATCTGCTTAGCTTGATTGCCTCAGAAATTAGATCATGTGCACGTAATGAAACCGGGTTGGTATTCAGAATTATTTTCATGACGTTCGCTTCCGTTAATGGTTCTTGCACGTACTGTACAAAAATACTCAAGTGCTCCGCATGATTCAGCGCTAAACGTACAGCGTGACCAGTGAAGTCCGATTCCTGAGCTAATGACTCTTACGAACCCATTCTTTAGAGTCTGAATTCTCAAGCAAATGAATCTCATGAGGCGGTTCTTTTAGTGAATCAAGTCACACAGAGTGACCAATGAAGTCTGATTCTTGAGCCCAGTGCAAGACGGCGGTTTCCACTGAAACATTTTTCCGAGAGCTCTGGGGCATATGGCATCCGCACCGCTGTCACGCCGCTCGGGGTTCTTCATATGAGACGCTTTCAGCATTGGCTTCACGCCGGTCCCCGAGAATGGGCATGGCGACACGGCACGTCCCGGGTGTTCGTACACCCGTTCGGCGGTCAGACCCTCAGTACCCATGGACAGATCTTGCCTTTCTTGCGACAGGAGTATCCCTTGGCAGATCCAGGCATGTTGTTGTGTCAACAGATGCCTCCGCCAGGGGCTGGGGTGCCATGTGCAGTGGGAATGCAGCTGCGGGGCTCTGGTCGGGGCCCCGACTACAGTGGCATATCAACTGCCTCGAGTTGCAAGCAGTATGGCTGGCTCTGCGCCGCTTCAAATCGCTGCTACACGACAAGCACGTACTGGTCCGTACGTACAGCACTGCGACCGTTGCGTACATCCACCACCAGGGCGTTCTACCCTCCCGTCGCATGTCGCAACTCGCCCTCCATCTCCTCCTCTGGAGTCAGAAGCACCTGAGGTCGCTTCGCGCCGTTCACATCCCAGGCGAGCTCAATCGTGCAGCTGACGAGCTCTCACGTCAGCCCGCCCTTCCGGGAGAATGGCGACTCCACCCCGAGACAGTCCAGCTGATTTGGAGACGCTTTGGGGACGCTCAGGTAGACCTGTTTGCCTCCCCGGACACGTCCCATTGCCAGTGGTTTTACTCCCTGGCCGAGGGACCCCTCGGCACGGACGCCCTGGCGTGCAGCTGACCTCGGGGCCTACGCAAATACGCTTTCCCCCCAGTGAGCCTTCTCGCACAGACACTGTGCAAAGTCCGGGAGACGAGGAGCAGGTCCTGCTTGTGGCGCCATATTGGCCCACTCTGACCTGGTTCCCCGAGCTAGTGCTCCTTGCGACAGCCCCTCCTTGGCGTATTCCTCTGAGGAGGGATCTCCTTTCTCAGAGAGGGGGCACCCTCTGGCACCCTCGTCCAGACTTGTGGAATCTCTACTTGTGGTCTCTGGACGGGACGCGGAGGTTCTAGGTTGGCTACCTCCAGCGGTAGTAAACACCGTCGCTTCAGCTAGAGCCCCGTCTACCATACACGCTTACAGGCTGAAGTGGAACCTGTTCGTTGGTTGGTGCTCTTCCCGCTGGGAAGACCCCCGTAGATGCCTGATCAGAGTCGTGCTTTCTTTCCTGCAGGTTGGGTTGGAGCGAAGGCTGTCTCCCTCTACCCTGAAAGTGTATGTTGCCGCCATCCGCGCATCACGATGCAGTAGACGTTAAGTCTGTGGGGAAGCACGACTTGGTCATCAGTTTTCTCAGAGGGGCAAGGAGGCTGAACCCTCCGCGCCCTCACCTGTTACCCTCGTGGGATCTCCCTCGTTCCTCATGGCCCTGAAGGAGGAGCCCTTCGAGCCTCTGCAGTCAATAGAGCTTAAGTTTCTGTCATTAAAGACCGCGCTCCTCACCGCTTTGGCCTCGGTCAAGAGGTTAGGGGACCTCCAGGCATTTTCGGTCGACAATTCGTGCCTACAATTCGGGACGGGTAACTCTCACGTTGTCCTGAGACCCCGGCCCGGATATGTGCCCAAAGTTCCCACCACGCCTTTCAGGGATCAGGTGGTGAACTTGCAAGCGCTGCCCCGGGAGGAGGCAGACCCAGCCATAGCTTTGCTCTGTCCCGTCCGAGCCATGAGATGCTACGTAGACCGGACACAAAGATTTAGGACCTCAGACCAGCTCTTTGTCTGCTTTGGAGCTCAGCAAAGGGAAAGGCTGTCTCCAAACAAAGATTTGCCCACTGGTTAGTGGAGGCTATAGTCTTGGCATACCAGGCCCAACATTTACCATGCCCCCTCGGAGTGAGAGCTCACTCTACGAGAGGAGTGGCATCTTCTTGGGCATTGGCGCGGGGCGCCTCGATAGCAGACATCTGTAGAGCTGCCGGCTGGGCGACGCCTAACACGTTTGCGAGATTCTATAATCTCCGTGTAGAGCCCGTGTCCTCTCGTGTACTCGCCTCAGGTAGGCAGTAACACCGGATCTGCTCTGTGTCGATCACGCTTGCTGTGCCATTCCCCTCTACGGACCGGATACGTGCGCTTTTGTGCTCCTCAATCAGTTCCCCATGGCGAACCCTGGTGGAGTTCCTCCCGCACCCTCGGCGGTCAGGCGTGGCGGAGCGCCAGACGCCAGGCTCAGCACTCGTGTGCATGCCCAAGGTCAGCCCTTGTGCTGGGCTAGGTGCCCGTGTGTAGTGATTCCCCCTTCGGGTGATCCCACATGTGTATTCTTCCACGGTACGGCTCCCCTCTCGGTGAGCCCGTGTCTTTCCCTGGCAGTCATTCACTGCCATCTCTGCAGTGTAGTGCTCTCACCCCAGGTGGGTTGAGTCTACTGCAGAGACTTCCATATGTAGTACTGCCTTGGGCCAGTCCATATGTGTAATGCCACATGATACCTCCTATGTGCGGGATGTGGCTTCCGTAGCGTCCCAACTGGTTACGCTTTCCCAGTGTTATCCAATGCACCACTGTATGGAACAGCAGTGGCGGACACCTCTGCCTAGCCGCTGTCCTATCTTCCGCCCCAGCTGGTGTGGGGGGACTTGCCGGCTTTCGCAGGGCACTGGAGGGGGTCAGCAATAGTGGCGTTTTCCATACGGATCCCAATTCGTCAGTCACTGACGTAACGTTGAACGTGACTGACTGAATGGGAACGTCTAGGTTACTTGTGTAACCCTCGTTCCATGAAGGAGGGAACGGAGATGTTACGTTCCGTCGCCACAGTTGCTGTACCACCGCTGTACGGCCGGGGCACGTAGTCTCGGCTCCTCAGCGAAAAACTGATGTGCGTTTGCACGCGCTCTCCTTTTATACCCGCGCTGCGGGGCGGGGTGCGCGTGGCGAAACACGCACGCCAACTGTCATTGGCTTGTTTAGTTAACACTCGAAGGTGATTGGGCTCTCGGGCGAGATCCCAATTCGTCAGTCACTGACGTAACGTCTCCGTTCCCTCCTTCAGGGAACGAGGTTACACAAGTAACCTAGACGTTTTTTCTTTTTTAATAAATTGGCAAAAATGTCAACAATTCTGTGTTTTCTGTCAATATGGGGTGCTGTGTGTACAATAATGAGGGGAAAAAAATACTTAAATGATTTTAGCAAATGGCTGCAATATAACAAAGAGTGAACAATTTAAGGGTGTCTGAATACTTTCCGTACCCCTGTATGTGTATAGAGAGAGAGAGAGAGATAATTAAAGCATTATGAGCTGACAGATTTACTGAACAATAGTACATCTATAAACATAAAAGATGTTAACTGTTACAACAAATTTCTGTACAATGTATTGTCCACTTATAGTAGTTTGATATACCTAATATTTTAATATTACATATAGACCTTATGTAGCCCCACCCATTTTCAGCGCTGTGCTCATTATCTTCTGTCTTCCAGTCTGTATTTCCACAGCGGTAAAGCCCAAAGTATACTTAATTTTTGTACGTGTATGCTGGCGTAAGCTTACAGTCGAATACGTAGCCTTTCAAAGTATACTACATTTGATAGCATGTGCGAACTCAGGTGTTTGACACATGTGCTCTAGAAAGGTTCGTCTTATTTCTCCAGAAGTTGACTTATAAACATATTTTGTTGTTGCTGCAGTCGCCACTATATTGTTGCTGTTGTTCCATCTCTTTAGTTTCACTTTCTACTGTGAAACCGCTGTCTGGGCCAGTGTTTCCACCTTGGAATAATTGATCATTGCAAAACAATTTCAATGTGCATGTGCGCCTGCACGCACAAAGTTTGTGTGTTCAACATTCGATTACTAAACCTCGTGTCACACGCACTGTACACATGCATACAAGCTCATGCGTAAAAAGTGAAGTATACTTTGGCCTTTAAGGTCTTACAAATTAATGAAAGAACCACTTGTTTTAAAACTTCCAGGTCTACTGACATTTATGTCATCCGCTTTGAATAATGTAAAGTGTTACCCAATTAGTAAGAGACTATATGTACGAATTTTCAAGTATTAATCTTTTTTTTTAAATGACAATTTGTGAACCGCTTGTAATGAAACAACAGCACCTCACTGGACTTCCTAGGTTGTCTATGAAAGCCTGTCTGATTTTTATATGAAGGAAGCAGGACGTTCAAAAGGATGTGATGTTTACACATGCTCCTGAGTGCCTCTCACATGAAATGAATGCCAACAATGTTCAGGATAATGCAGAAAGTGCCATTCTGTAATGTCAATGTGTCATGCAAAGAAAAGAGTTTAATTCCAACTATAGTCTTACATAGACAGATATAGCCTAATCGCAAATATACTTTATAATCAAACTATTATAACAATGACTTTTTAATACCTCATCGGCGTGGTGCCGGTGAAATGCAAAGCTGGTGCAAACATATCCGCATCACTATGATCAGATGCTTTCTTAATAGCTGCTTTCTCATAGCTGTCATTTTTTGTTGTTTATTTTGTTATTGAGAGGAAAGCTGCACATATTTATGTTCATCTAAACGTTTTATTTCTGTGTGAAAAAACTTTGCTGTGAGAATATCACTGTGAGCATTGAGTCGCACGCTAACTCTTGTATGTCACGTGTGCATGAGAGCAAGCACGAGCAATGGGCTGCTGGCTGCAGTTCACTTAGCGGCCACTGGTGGCGTTAACCACAACAGTTTCTGAGTTTTACATATAGTCCCTTTAATTGGTAAGCATTTGTTCATCAAAATAAAGAGAATACTTCTTTTTCCTTTCTTGAGACATTTGTATTTAGGCCTTAATTATCATTCAAGTGAAGACCTGGGCTGTTGTTGAGGAGATGAGGTGAATGCTTTCCTCCTACGCTCCTCCACTCTGTCTAGCCAGATGTGTGACATTAATGTTCCTACCTCTCCTCATTATCCAGTCTTGATTCAGAGCTAGGCAACTATAATACATTTGCGGTGAAAAGAGACAAGACTGAGGCATGGGCATCAATATTATTAAAATCTATAGAATCACCCCCCCCCTACATATCACTACTTCATTCATAATAATTGGTTGATAATGAGTTTAATTCCATTTTCTTTAGGGATGCACCGATATGAACATTTTGGCCGATACCGATAACCGATTATTCTTTATTTTTGAAAGCCGACAACCGATATGTTGGCCGATGAATCTATATCCAAATTGTTATATACTTTTTGAGAGCCTGATTACAAAAAAGGTCTCATCATTAAAAGCCACATCCCAAACACTTCAACATAAGCAGTCTAGTTTGAACGGTGTATGTTTTAAAAATATTTTTACTCTCCCATTACCAAATTTAGTCATAAAAAAGTCTTATAAATAAAATATTGCATAAATAATGCAAACAAGTGATTGGACATCATTACACGTGTAAAGAATCTAAATGAATGTGCCATAGATCAATAAAATGGAATAGCCTCTGCACAGACAATAGTTAAATGATTTTAATTACTAAACCATTTTGTTGATGAAAATAATAAGAGAAAATTACAAGTGGTTGTTGTTATTAATAATGCATCAATGATTTTGATAAAGTAGCAAATTAATACCACTGTTTTAAATGGCAGCCGTTGTGCTGAAGCTGAAGAGCTGAATGAATATGGTAAACTGAAGCGTTTTGCTGGCCGCTTATTTAACTCAAGGAAATGCATCTTGAGATTAATTAATACAACAAACATAATTACAACTTATATATGTACAAAATGGCGCAGTTATTGCGTGCTATAGTCAGATTGTGTGATCCTGTTGTGGATGCGCTCTTCTCATAACAACGCGCTGAAACACAGCAACTAAACCCATAGAATGCACAACGTTTTATTATAATAATGTTCTCATTAGAGTGTTATATACACGACATTCCCAATCATTGTTATTAATGTTGTGCACTGCTGTTTTAGCTGCGTGCACTGAGCTAAAGACGATCACCGGTAAACTGAAGCGCTCTTTTAACTTAATCAAATGCATTCTATATGAGATAAATCAGATATACATCAAATAAACAATATTACAACGTACAATTGCACAAAAGGCTGCAAACGAACAGCGCGCTTCTGAAGTGTCTCTGAAGGAAATAATTCATTATTTTCGCTTTAAGATATTGGCCAAATTTTCTTATCATGCCGATACCGATAACAGAAAAAATGAACATTTATCGGCCGATACCGATATGGTGCCCGATATATCGTGCATCCCTAGTTATTGTGTTTGTTTCCTTTGTCCACACCAGCACATTTATGGAGCAGATGGTGTTTTAAGATTGTATTTTGAAATTAAGTTTGATTAATGCTGTGTTTTTAATGTTCAGTTTATTATATTACTGATAATTTCTCTAAACTGTGTTTGTGCTTTTTATTAGAAAAAAAAGATTTTCTGTTTAATATTTTTATACAACTTATTACAAAAATCAAATGTTTTACCATAAATAGTACAGATATGTTGAAAGTGGTGAATGAGGTCCACACTGTTGCCAGAACAAACTGCATTTCTGAAGGTGAAGAAAAATGAACGCCAGAAAAGATCAAACAATTCCATTCTGCATTGACACATATACAATCAAATCAATCATTTGCAAAGATAAGACCAGTAAGCACGAGCCCTGAGTTCAACAACACCACCAGCTGTCAACAGAAGAAATACAGAGGGCAACTTAAAGAGATCTAATTTAAAGTCAGCTTCTGTTGGTTTTGGGTTTTCCATTTTTTATTTTTCATTTGTGGTACTGCCTTTGATAAACTTTTGGGTATTGCATTGCAACACTGTTGCGCATGGCTAAATGAATACAGTATATTTTGGAAATAATATCAATTAATGCTCTAAAAAGTCATAAAACAAGTTTAAAAGCAGCACTGCTCACACTTCAAAATAACTGGCTAAATTTGCACACTAGCCAACATGAATCTGTCTTCCTTTATAAAGGAGAAAAAGGGATTTGCTTTCAATATACACACAATGACAAGCCTATGACATTTGATCTTTCAGTAAGTCAGCAATTTCCGCTCTGAAATGCAGGGTAATAACGTGACATGAATGTGATTCTGTTTCAGCAACTGTTTTTAAAAGAGACTCTCTAGTATAAAACGCAAATGAGTTTTCTTATCAGAACCATTTTTAGACTAATTTTAGTTTCTGTTTGAGGAGAGGTTTCCTGTGAGGATTTAGTATGTGATGAGAGGTCTGCTGGTGACTTTAGTAATTCAAGAGGTCTTCAAAACATTCTAATACTAGAGAGAAAACTCCGCATTTGAAAGCAGAAAGAACAGTTTAGAAAGTTATTTACTTATTTTCTAGTGGGGAAAATATGGTATAGAAATTGCTCAGTAAATTTCATAAACCATTACAAAAAAAACAGTAGGTAACATTGAATTAAAAATGAAATTCAATAGTAGAAAAATTTAAAACAGGGTCTTCTGCTTGAAAAAAAAAAAAAATAAAACAACTCCATCTGTCCAAATACGCTGGAGCAAGGGAACGAGGAGACGTGGAGATTTCACAAAATGAGAGTCTTTAATAATCCAACATGGAGTCACAGAACACAAGGATGATGTTCACAACAAGTAAACCCGACGAAGAACTAAGGAACAGACAGGAACTAATATACACAGGATAATAAGGAACTCAGGTGCAAGGAATCATAAGGAAATCAAACTAAACAAGAACAGGAAAAAGACCATATAAGGTTCATAAAATTCAAAATATCTTGATTTTTACTGTGTTTGCTATTTTTCATCTGTCAGCTTCAGTTAATTAAGAGTCAAACTCCAAAGATTTCCACAAAAATAGAATGTCCGTCATTAACATATCCTGTAACTTATTTGTTTCTTTATCAAATACTTATCAAATATCTGATTATGTTTTCAGCCACCAGTAAAACAAAGTGTTCACAGGTCAGTTTAACACATTTTAAACTGTATGTGCAGTTGGAGGTGATTCATATAACTTTTTTTTTCAAACAATTCAATCTATTTACTTTTACGACAGGCAGATTCATTTTTTGTAGATGTGAAATTTGTACATGTTTGTGGGGAGAAATCATTCAGCCTCCTCCTACTCTGTAACAGAGCTCAATGTTTGGAGTGAATTTTAAATTCAGATGAGACCCATTGAGAGTGGACTTACATTTTCATCTGAAGGATTGTAGTCACTGGTACAGACGAGACCGGAGATTTAAAAAAAATAAAAAAAAAAAAACCCCCTTTTTGTTAAAGAATGACATAGACCAGTGGTTCTCAAACCTGTCCTGGAGTACCCATGGCCCTGCAAATTTTGTATGTCTCCCTCACCTATCACACCTGATTGAACTCATCAGCTCATTAGTGGAGACTGCAAGACCTGAAGTGGGTGTGTCAGATATACAGTATGGAGACATACAAAACGTGCAGTGCTGGGAGTATGGAGAGGTTTGAGAACCACTGACATAGACATATACATGCTTTGCAAACCTGTAAGGTATATATTATCATTCTGTGAATGAACATTTGTATTCTCTAATGGGTGTTTTCTGGTTAAATGTCTAGTGCCTGTAGTTGTCAATTTGTCAATTGAATTGATGTTTGCATCCCATTACTCCCCTAATGAGAATTTACGGCCCATTACTTCCAACATGATGTTAAAATTTGGATTTCATGTAATCTTTAAAGTGTGCAGCAGTAGCTGTGTTTACGACAATGCTCATTGTGTGTAAAGATTAAACAAATATGCCACCGATGATTTTTACATACTAGCTTCTCTTAAAATCACTGGTGTACCAACCCCATTTTTTATCCTCTCTATCAAATGCTTACCATCATTAATCTACTTTTGCCAAGTGGAAAATCTCTTCAAAAACACATATCATTCACAAAATATTAGCTGCTGTAAGAGCTTATTCCCCAAGAGCTGTTTGACATTGATTTAATGATTACAGCTGGTTTGTAGTGGCTGGAGACCCCTTAGGCAAAATGTTCTAATTACATGACATGCATGCTGTAAAACTGTAATCTGCAATTTGAAGTTTGCATATTCATGGCTTAGAAGCTCTTTTGGGAAATGTGTATCTTCATTCTTTTTACCATTGAAATTGTAGACTTTTTAATCTATTAAACTATTTTAATTATTTTTAGTTGCAAACATATTATTAAACTTAATTTCAACACTATGACATTTTATAGAAAGCTTGTTAGTTTAGTTAACATTTTTGTTAATCTATGCATTTTTGTAAGAAAAATAACCACATTTAAAACGGATATGTAGCTTAAATATGTAGCTTGCACAAACAAGGTACATGGACGAAGCTTGGGCTGATGAGGTATGGGGTCAGTGTGGCATGCGCCGAGTGGATCTCAGCTAGACCCATTTGTTGATCAAAGGAATAGCAAAGTTTTCCTTATCTTAGCAAGGAAGAACCAGTGACTCTTCGGACTTATATCGAAATCCTGTGACATTTTTTTCAAATCCTTGTTTTGTACTTCTAATTTTTGACCATTGTTTTGTTTTGATCTCTCCCCTGCGCTTCCGCGTGATACACTTGCGCGGCACACGCGCAAGACGACATCATACATCATTCCGGACCGCTCTGTTTACAACAGTGGGTGCAAGCTAGATTCAAGGATTATGTACGTTTTGAATATGGTATTTTTTTACAAAAAAAAAAGCATCGATTCACTACAGAAGCGCCTTTGTTCAGCCCCGGAGCGTGTGAGACACTTTTTTTAGGGTTTGGGTTTTTTTTTATTTTTATTTAACGTTATTTTTGTGACTGAAGAATGCAAAACACGCATGCCGTGCATTAGTAACCGCTGAAGATCAAAGACACTTTTTGATATACCGACTGGATTGTCGAAAGGAAAAAGTCATATACACCTGGATGCTGGGTTGGTGAGTAGTTGAAAAAGCAAGCCTATTTGAATTTTTGGCCCGAAGAAACCCTTAATCCGTTGCTCATTCCTAAATTTTAACATACTAATGATTAGTTAAAGTTAAAAAAACATTATTTTCAACATAATGTACATTATTGTTGCTCCTCTTTGCCCCGCCTTTCTGAAACACATCGAATTTTACAAAGCTCATCGGTCTGAAAAAAACGAGGTATGCTGTGATTGGCCAGCTATCCAATGCGTGGTGATTGGCCGAATACCTCAAGCGCGGTTGGTGACCAGAAACTGTTCGCCCCTTACCATACTGTGATGCCCTGTGTCTCGGCGCGACAAGACAAAACCAATAAAACCCATTAAAACGAGGCATTTGTTGCATCAGTGGGACATAATTACTGATAATAATGACTTATACTGTCTTTTTACAAGTTGCATTGCGTTCATCATTGTGCGTGTAACATAAAACTATGGCGGGAGAAACAACAAAACAACAAGCGCTACTTTACACTGCTCAAACTCGCGTTTGAATTGTCTGTGGCAAATTCTTTAAATATAAAATATGTACTTACAGTCTTTGAGTCAGAAGCACCAGACTGTCCTTGTGAAGTTGGAACTGTTTCCCACTTTATAGAAACAGACACCGGCATTGTAGGCTACTCTCCCATGAAACAGTCCTCGTCCTCTGTAAAATTTGTTGCACTTATCTGAATATTTGGTTTGAACTGTTTTGGAACAGTGTTGTAAAATACAACTTAACCACTGATTTCTAAATGTGTCCTCTTTTGGAAGGCCAAACAAAGTATTGTCGCTTTCACAACGAAACACACAGCAACAACATGGCGGGCTATGAGTGAGAAAGTCAGGACAGACCTAGATTGAGAGGGGACCGGCGGCTTTAGGTGAGGAAGTGCCGGCGCGAGCCTAAAGTGAAAGCAGCGGCGGGCGGGATGTTGAGAACGGCGCGGCCGGCGGAAGTCGACTGCAGAAGAAGAAGCAGCAGTGGCTTGCGGGCAACGCATTTGACAACACTGTGTTGGACTTAGCTTAGCCATGGTGAAAGCAATCTGGCGATTCATAGGCGAAGTTGTTGTATTTTCTCAGCGACCAGCATGGATCAGCTCTTGGCATGACGAAGCTGATATCGTCCTCTTTTGTAAGGCCAAACTAAGTAGTTTTGCTTTCACAACTAAACACACAGCATCTTCACGACATGGTGTCGGTGGCAACAACAATACTACAGCGATAATACAAGTTACGCCTTCTTTCTTTGAGTGAAAATTTGGGCGGCATTATGCAATTGTCCCACCACTCGTGAAGTAGAAGGGGGGGGGTGGTTAGACGCCGCCGTGTTTGTGAAGGGAGTGGCTTGATCTAACTTTTATAAGGAAATCTCTTTGGATTTGAGACTTCGTCTTAGCCACCCATTTACAAATCTCTTTATGCCAAGAGTGGTAACACTCCATGAGAAAAGGAAAAATTGAAATGCTATCTGACCCAGTTTAATTAAGCTTTATTTTAAGTCTACTATCTATTTACAACATAGTTTATTGTAGCAGTTGGGTTGACGATGCCCATCGTCCATGCCGATGGCCTGACTGGACATCACAAGTTGAGCCCGGCATCGTTAGGGTAGGTTGGTGAACGTGTTTTTTTTAAAACAAAGTTAACTAGTTCCCCCGTGAATGTCAAGAGATACATTAGTAAATGTGTAAGGTAACATTAACACAAACTATTAATAAATCTGAAACAGTGGAGGTTGTTCATGTTATTCATGTTAACTAACGCATTACCTTCAACACTTAAGGGGGGAATATGTACAGTTAAAATGAACCAAAGATGCGTAATGCTGAACGATGCATGGTTCAGTGTTAGTTCATGATCCTACTGCATTAAATACCGATAAAAACAAACTAATGCAACTTATAATGTATATATAATAACGAATTTATGTAATCTTTATTAATCTTAGTGTTAAATTTATACCATATGATAATTTTTTTAGATTTATTTGTTAAGGACATACCAAATTACATTAACCTAGATTAATAATTCTCTAAATGTTGTTCTTTGTTAGTTCTGTTACCTAAATGCATGAACTAATTGTCAAAAAATTTTGACACCGACTGTAGAGTGTTCTGATAAAATCCACAGCAAGAGCAGCGTTTTCGTGCTGAGAAAAGCCTGCAAGTATAATGGATATAGAATATGCTGAAAGAATAAATGAATGCAGAGAGAAACAGTGGAGGAAAGAGAGGAGTGACTATAGACTCGAATGAGAACAGCATGCTGTCCAACCCTCGAACGGTCTCTCTACATGTCAGAGGGGCTGTTGAACTAAAGTGCCGATCGCCTTCACACAACTGATGACCTATAACCCATGCTTTATTTAATCATGGTACTCTGGTCCCTTATCTGAGTCCAATTCTTAAATTCATGCACCGATTCCTCTCACCTCCTTCCTGTATCTTATAAAAACCGTTTTTTTTTTTTTTCCCCGTTCAAGCCACAATCCTCGAACAATGGCGGACCGATCCTAATGTTTCAACGTCTCTCAACTTTTGCGAGAACAACCAGAATATTCCATACCAAAAATACAGACAGATTTACCGAGAGGGTTCATCTAGAATCATAAATTATAGTAGAAATGTTACAAGGAAGCATTATGTGATCTCATTTTAAGCTGTTAAAAAAATCTAAATTATCTTTCTCTTTCAGGGCGGTCAGATGATGCGATTTCAAGGTTTCCTTCTCTTTGGCGTGTACAAGCTCTTGGTGCATAAAGATGATATGTAAAGTTGCAAAGACTAAAGTTTCAACTCCAAAGAGATATTCTTTATAAAAATTAAGAGTCAACCACGCCTACCAAAAAACGGCTCGTTCTAACACGCCCCAAAATATCTACATCACTATGTCGACTAGTCTTAGAATAATGCGCCCAAATGTGCAGGCAAAGAAAGAAGGCGTGGTTTCGGTAACCGCAGTTAGTGTTGATGCAGCCTTGTCAGGGAGACGTTGTGTTTCAGTGTGAAAGCAAAAGCATTTTATTTGGCCTTCCAAAAGTAGATGAATTTAGGAATCTTTAAGACTACTTACAACAGAACAACAAACCCAGCGTGCGCTTTGTGCAATGATTTTTAGGGGACGGACAGTGTTAACCTAGAAGAGTAAAGGATGGCGGCACAAAGGCTATTTCTAAACAAACACAAGGGTAATTCTGACTTTTGCTATGACAATTTGGCGCTTCTGAATCAGCTACTGTAATTATGTTTGTTATTAGTTTAAGTATTTGCTATTGAATGTTCAAATGCGGAGTTTTGCGCAGCGCCGAGTAACGCGTTGTCAGTGGGTGTGTGGGTGTGTGTGGGTGAGGGGGAACAGGGTCACTTCACAGGAGAGTGAACTGCCTGTCAGAATTCATAGCACGTCAGCTGTCTTAACCGAGGCTTGTGTACTGCTATCATCACTGTGTCCGTCAAAGCGACTCTGTGCCTTTCGGGCTTGACATGATTGGGTAAAAATAACGACTTATTACCGTTCTTGATATTTACTTTGAAGAGAAAGCTCGCCGATTATGTAAGGGGCGTTACATTCCGATTTTTGCACCTGGGCTTTTTTGTGGTGTTCGGCCAATCACAATGCATTGGGTCAGGTGGCAAATCAGAGCAGACTGCGCTTGTCTGAAGGAGGGGCTTTGTAGAAAACGAAGCGTTTGAGAGGTGGGGCATAGAGGACCTACATTAATGTACAATATTGAAAAATAAATGTGTTTTTTGAACATTAAAGCACATATTAGTCAACATATTCTGTTACACCAAATAAAAAAAATAATGATCTTTAAAAAAGCATCAAATAACCCCTTTAAAATTACCCCAAGAGAAGGCTAGTTCTGTAGTCAATATGTCTTCATCTGTCTTGTGTTTTAAAATGAATGGGAAAACCATTTGCCACTGAACGGAAGGAAGTTCCATTTGTATCGTATACGAGTTTAAAATGTGATATTAAATTATAAGTGATTTAAACTTGTTATTAAATCAGTCCATTAGCTATCTTGCCTAGGGAGCGAATTTATGCTTAATGAGCGCTTAATGCTGTTCCAGTGAACCATGATGTAATGTAAACTGAGGGTGAAGTAAAACTACCCCAAAAATTCTAAGATAGAGCCCATTTTCAGCTGGAACCTCTGCCATGAAAAAACTTTTGTTGGACATCAGTTGATACAAATTTACATACGTCAAAACGAATTTTGTTTTCAAAAGACTTTCATGCGGAAAAGATGCACATACCCGTCCAATTCCTCTCAAAGAGATTCTTTGAAGGGATGGGAACTTTATTGTCAGCTGGAAGCAACATAAACCAGTTTGGATTATGTAGTAGAGCATCAACAATTACTTAAGCAATCTTCATTTGTCAACCCATTTTTGTACGTAGTGCGATAGGGCATTCACTAGACTAATTGACACTCGGGGCCTAGCTCATCTCTGTCTATTACATAACGCCAAAAGTGACCCACATTTATATAAAAAACATTATTATAAACAGTTAGTCCTGTCTGAATGGATTGGCAGGCAGCGGCGTCACAAGGCAGTGCGATATAGCAGTACAACGTCAGTTTAATTGAACAGGAAGACAGGGCAGTACATTCCCAGGTGAAAAATAAATATATTTAAATTGTGCATTTTCAGACATACTTACTATATTTAAATCATACTATACTAAGTGCATATTAAATGCATTATTTTGAAACAACTTTAAGTATACTAAGTGTATTTCAAGATATGTTTAAGTTAGATTTTAATCTATTTGTAATATATTTAAAATGTGTTAAATTGGAACCACTTTAAGTATATTTATTGCAATTTAAGTGTATTTCTTAAAATACACTTAAAATGTCCTTTTAATACTTCATGAACTACAGTTAGAGTATATTTGAAGCATTGTTTTAATGTACTTCAAGTACATTTCAAATGTATTTCAGCTCATTGGAAATGCATTACACTACTAGTATATTATAAAACTGCTTTTTTCAGTATATACACACACATACACACTTTGATATCTAGAAAACTTTAATGTATTATATTGTTGTGTACATTACACATATTCATGAAAGCACTAAAAAAGGACAGCCTGTTTACAGGTGCATCTCATTAAATTAGAATGTCATGGAAAAGTTCCATTTATTTCAGTAATTCAACTAAATTGTGAAACTCGTGTAGTAAATTAAATTCAGTGCACACAGACTGAAGTAGTTGAAGTCTTTGGTTCTTTTAATTGTGTTGATTTTGTCTCACATTTAACAAAAAACCACCAATCTCAACAAATTAGAATATGGTGACAATCAGCTAATCAACCCAAAACACCTGCAAAGGTTTCCTGAGACTTCAAAATGGTCTCTCAGTTTGGTTCACTAGGCTATTCACTTATGCACTTTGTTTTTCAAAGACTGAAGATGATAACGTTCAAGCAACAGAATAGGGAGGGATGAAGGTGGACAAGGAGATGGCGTAGGGATGGTGAAAGGCAAAAGTGCGTGGATGATGGCAGTATGCAGCGAAGGGATAGTGATGGGAGGATGATGATGATGTTCTGGCAGCTTAGATGGTGTTTGGCACATAGCACAGACCCAGAGCATCCCAGTGCTAACAACACACGGCGGAATCGAGGGAGCGAGGAACCATGTAGATGGTGTGGCTGCCAACATCTGAGGGCCAACCGATCGATGGAGAAAAACTAGTAGCTGGTGGAATCCCGAAGCTGGCATTGGAGGGCCTGCTGGCGCCGAGTGTCGTCGCAGGTTCGGAGGACCTGGCACAGCTCGGTTCCTGCCTCCTGGCCTACACTTATTTGCACCCGAGCCTTGCCGCTTTAGAAAACCCCGAAACAGAAGACCGAACACAACATTCAATACCGATTTTCCCTGCACTGAGTGACAAGCACAAGCATACACTAGACAGCGGAATAGACACATTGCTAACGTTTTTCTTCCAAGATTGACCAAATCACCCTCCATTAGGCCTAATTCAAAAATCTCTATAACAGAGGTGATACAACATGAAAATATACTTACCATTACTTTGATTGTCTCTGCACTCAGATTTCAGTTAGTCTTCTATAGCAGCTGATCTGAAAAAAAACAAATGTTAATATTTCACACACACAAAAAAGCAAATGATGATTGATGATTTGTTTTCTTTTTAAGAATGATGAATTCTTTCTGAGAACAATGTACCTGGTCGGTAATATAGTCAAAAACCTTCCCAGCCTCAGCAGTTTCAGATGTACTGTATGCTCTCATATAAGCAACCCTTCTTACAATTTAATCTTTGTTCTTATCTGTAATGATAAATATATATTAGAAAATAAAGGTGATAAGGTTGTCAGGCTTGAACACCAATCAACGAACACTACCACATTTGGCTAATCAGCTCAAGACAAAGTAACTGTATGTTCATAATCATGGTTTTTCAAATATCATTAACCTCATTACAATGAAGCCAAACTGTTCAAATTAAATAACTTCATTTTGCAAATAAAAGAATGTCAATGTCGTACATGTTATAATGACTAATTTTATATTATTATTTTTTTTTGCCAATGCATGTGTCAAAAACACGACTGGCACAGACAAATAACGTTAATTAAATCTTACCTGAAGTCACAGTGAGGTTCCAAAAGCCAGACGCCATACACACTCGCAGAAGCTGGTCAAAATAAGAACATACCACTATATTTTCTAATTAATTTCATAGTTCACCCAAAACAATTTGAATTCTGTCATCACCCTTAAGATGCTCCAAACCATCAAAGACTTTCGTTCATCTTCAAAAGAAAAGCTGAGATATTTTAATAAAAATCTGAGAGATGTAACGTTATGTCCCTCCGATGAAAGAAGATTCACCAAAGATGTTCACGTTTCAAAAAGTTGAAATCGCAAAAAAACATCGCCAAAGTAATCCATATGAATTGCGTGGTTTCCTCCAAGTGCCCTAAAGAGACACGATCGGCGACCGCTCTATATAATACTGTTTAAATGTAGACTTATATTCACATTCAAGAGACATTTGCACGCACATTATATTATATATGCGAAGCTCTCTGGGGTGAGCTCATTATCATACGAACAAATCAGAGCCATTCAGGGGTCAGGGAAAAATCAGGTTTAGTCCGTGGGTGGTTTTGAATTTAAAACAAGTAAAACGCAAGCTTTTTTCATGTTGATGTTGAAATCCTTGTGGGAATTTCAGAATTATATATCAGAAAATAAAGGCGTCAAGCTTGAACAAATTTATAAACACCTAGCTTATTACAATTAATGTATCATGTAATGAACAACAGCCTAATCAACCAAAGTAGCATAACCTTTTAAGTAAGATTGAACAACATATTAAACAACATATTTTAAATTTCGCAATGCTTAATAATAGTTGACAAAAGTTTGTACATTGTAAATGTTAAAAATATTTTTCCAAATATTAAAATTATAAATACATAAATATTTAAAATATAACCATGTGTAGGCAATATAAAATACATTAAAAACCCACTAAAAGTGTAATCATTTTGTTATGTTCTTACACAAAGTAGACATAAAATATACTTTAAGTAAGGGTAACATAAGTATGTTTTCTGTAAATATACTAAAAAGTCACTAAAAGTATGCTTGTGTTTAGCATATTCCTTAAAAGTGTAACTAAGCATATATTTATTACCAAAGTATTCCTAGTATACTTTTTATAAATACATTAAAAACTTCTGTTTAGCATATTTCTTAGAAGTAAAACTAAGCATATATTTAATACAAAAGAATTTCTAGTATACTTTTTAGAAATATATAAAAATGCAATTCATTATATTTTTATTGCACTTCAAATAAGCATGTTGGGAATACAAATGTATTATAAACATACTACTTGAATTTCAAGTATATTTTTAATACATTTAATACTACGTCTTTTTCACCTGGGATATCAAGCAGCCCCGCCCCCTTTTTAAATAGCCAATAGCGTTCGTTTATGTCACAGCTTGGGCTAGAGCCGTTGAAACTCGGTTTTAAGCACAGCTGAAAGGTATGACCCCTGCAATATTCATCCATATTGCGATAAAATATAGCATTCTGTGTAGAATTCAAATGGGTCCGATACGTTTTGTGGTCTGCACTGACTCACGCATATGATCCGCTCCTATAGTGTCTCTGGACCGGAAGGCCGACGTGTCGGTGCGTCGGTTAGAATCGAATCAGAAGCAGCTTTTCGCCAGTATGCTTTTCACATACGAGGGATTTGTTTTCATGACAGAAGCTTCCACAGTGCAACAGAATGACAGCGATAGAACAATAGAACAAGTAAACAAGGAATACAATATAACATTGCAACTGTATGTGCAGGTATATTACAATAGACAGTTTTGTATGTAGAGGCTGTGACGAGTGGGGGCGGGGCCGAGAGCCGTGGGAACAGGGCGAGGCCGGTGGAGTAATTGATAATGAGCGACATCTGCACCACTCACGTATGCGAGTCTCATGGAGGAGTCGGAGGATAAAAAGGGAGGAAGTGACAACAGTGTCCGGACGCAGGCGGACCAGGCTGGAGTTATTTCGGGTTTTCGGGTTTGTGTTTTGTGGGCGACAGTCGTCCGCGAGGGGCTGTCGCGCAATTTTGTGTTTATTTTATTATTAAAGATTTTTTTGAGTGTTTGCCGGTTCCTGCCTCCTTCTTCCCGACCTACAAACGTTGTTACACAGGTATATTATGTGCAAATTTGAGGTGTAGGCTGAGTATGAGTGTTAGATAAATAAGTCTATGAGTGAATAAATAGTGTGTGTTCCACAGTTATTGTCAAGTGTTCATGAGATGGATTGACTGAGGGAAGAAACTGTTCCTGCGTCTGACCGTTCTGGTGCTCAGAGCTCTGTAGCATCAACCAGATGGCAACAGTTCAAAGAGGGAGTGTGCTGATTGTGAGGGGTCCAGAGTGATTTTGCCAGACTTTTTGCTCACTCTGGATGAGTACAGTTTTTGGAGAGAAGGGAGGGTTGTACCAATGTTTTGCTCAGCAGTCCGGACTACCCTCTGTGGTCTTCTGAAGTCAGATTTGGTAGCTGAGCTGAACCAGACAGTTATAGAAGTGCAGAGGATGGATTCAATGATAGCAGAGTAGAACTGTTTCAGCAGCTCCTGTGGAAGGTTGAACTTCATCAGCTGGCAAAGGAAGAACAGCCTCTGCTGGGCCTTCTTGACAAGCGAGTCCAATGTGAATGTCCAATTCAAGGTCCTGAGGATTGTAGGGAAAGGAAAATGAATAACTCCACTGCAGGCCCACCTGCTGTCCATTCTGGTGAGTGGGGGTGAGTCGCAGGGGGGTTTCTCCTGAAGTCCACGATCATGTCCATGTGGCATATCCCCTATATAGTAGTGATTGTGAGCATCCGACAGTTCGACACCGACGAGCTTCGAGCTGATGTATCCAAAAAAAAGGAACAAAAACATCCTCCCAGTGAAGCACTGTGTACGGAGCTTGAGTGTTTGCCAAAAACCACGTGGATCTGTGGGGACGACCTGAAGCTTGTTTTTCGCCACACAACCACGTGACTGCTTTGTATTCTGATTCAAATAACGGAACCACTTGCACAGTTTTCCAGTGTCCCCCACGCTCTAGAAAAGACATAAATCTAATACGAATCACATTTAATGTGCTGTTTCTGCAGGAATACTTTGGTATAAATTCATGGGTCACACGAAAACGTTAACTAACCAATCTTCTATGATAATCTTCCGTTATTTTGATCATACAGCCTTGCCTATTTTATATGCCTATTGACTCATTTATTCATATTGTTTCATACAATGACTGACATGAAGACTTATTTATATAGACTTCATATTTTCTTTGCTTTATACAGGTTTTCATAGCACAAACTAATTTATTATCTGAAACAGTCCAAAAATGGCTGGGTCGTCTGGGACGCAAAGGCAGCTTTTTCCACCTTTTGACCACAAGATGTCGTTAATGTGCACCGTCTTGAAAAGCTTGAAAATCATGGAGTGATTAACCTTTTTAGGATACAGTTGAGGCTTGTTCTTTGGTTTTGCATGGACATAAATTACGGTATCGTCTGCGTACATCTGAACATCACAACCTATACATGCCAAGGGTATATCATTTATATATAAGCTGAACAGCAGGCCCCATGATGGATCCCTGAGGCACACCCACTTCATTAAACACAGGGTTCATACGGGTGCTTGAAATCCTTGAAAATTGTTAGTTTTAAGTAGTCTTGGATAAAGTGCTTGAAACTGCTTGAAATTGTAATTGCATTGGTTTTCTATTAATTTGCTTTATTACTGCATAATGTTAGTTCACTTTTTAGACGAAATGCCTTTTGCATGAGACGAAAACGGCTCCGCTCGAGTCTGCCTCTGATGGAGCAGAGTGAGAGATTAAAACATGTTGGGAAGTTGCTGCTTCAGTGAGCATGTGGTTGAAACACGACAAATTACCAAAGTATGGTAAAAGAATGTAAAGTATTCCTGTACAAGTATGCGTTTTACTATGGGGAGGTCGGTGCTTTCAGCGTTGTAAACAGCAGGGGCGGGGGGAATGCCCATGCTCAGTTTAAACGAACCGTAAGATGTCGTGATGAACAGTGAAATTAATAAAAAAAAACTCATTTTAAAGTCAAAAGCCAGCATGGGTGTTTTGTTGGTTCTATTATGCATCTCTGAAGAAACAGACTGCCTTCAGAGAATTTTTCAATGGATTTTCATTTAATCTCAAGATGTATAATGTATGATTAAGTAGTGTTTATGAGCACAGCAGCTTTGTGAACAGGCCCATACCGGGGAAACTGCGTCTCATGTCGTTCCAAAAGTGAACCTAGGCAGAAGAACCTTTATTTCGCCTTTTAAATATTTTTAAGAAATACAGAAAAGGGACTGAGTCAAAAGTGTAAAGAATTATTTTAATTTAAAGCAAACAAACATCTTACTGTTTAATTTTTTTTTTTTTTTATTCTTTTTTTTGAAGGCACCTTAGCTTTTGTTCTGACCAAAACAGAGACGGCTGTTGACCCTGCAAATTCATCCTCTGCCACCAGAGCCGCTGAGAAACAAAATAATTCTTTATACTTTTGACTCATCCCTTTTCTTTATTTCTTAAAAATATTTTCAAGGCTGAAATGTGAGGTTTGTCACTTTATAAAACTGTCTATTTGTTAAAACCTGTATTTGAACTGCAAATCATGTCTTTTGAAGTCATTTTATGGTTTAATGTTACAATAGACATTGCCCTACCCCACTCATACAGTATTTATTTTATTTGTGCAGCTCTTAAAAAGCCTTAAATTGTATTGTAAAAATCCTGCAGATACCCTGTAAATTCTTTCTTTCTTTATTTTTTATTTTATAATGTATATACTGTATGTTGGCTATTTATATTATGCAATGCCATATGCAATCCAGACTGGTGGTTTTTAATAGCACAGTAACATCTGCTTTAAAATGAAAAACTCAAGTGTGTGTGTGCGTTTAAACATGTAATTTACCACAGTTGTAAAGTGCTGGAAAAGCTTGAAAATGCACCTTGAAAGTGCTTGAATTTGGTAAAGGTGTAAGAACCCTGTAAACAGGAAGGGTGAAGTTTCACACTGAACTCTGCCTGTAAGATAGTACTTCATCCAATTTAACACATGAGGGGAAAAATGTTAATTGGCTAGTTTACAAATGAGTATTTGATGATCGACAGTATCGATTTCCTTCTTTAAATCCAAGAATATGGCCCCAACAACATCTGATATTTTCTGAAAAAAACAATTTGCTGTCTCAGTAGAGTGGTTGGCTCGAAAACCAAATCGCATTGGGTGCAGGGTGTAAGGGTTATTGTTAAGATGAGTAATCAACTGTTCAGCAAAGCATTTCTCTGCAATTTTAGAAATAACAGGTAAAATGCTAATAGGCCTATAGTTACTTGCTTCAGACGGGTTCGCTGATTTATAAACCGGAACAACAATGGCTGACTTCAAGTCCTTTGGAAACTTCCCTTCTTTAATAGAGGCATTAATTAACTTTGTCATTGGTCCAGTAAATAAATCTGCATGCTTTTAAAAAAGATAGAATGTAATCCAAATATATCTTTAAACTTAGAGGTTTTAAGTGAGTTCAGAAATGTATTACCTTTAGATTCAGAGACCTCCATTTGAGAGAGAGCAGATTGAGAGATGTCTAACTGTGGTGTAACCGAAATTCTAGTTTGATTGGTGAGCATTGTCATCTTTGCAGAATTCACAAAATAAGAATTAAGAAGAGTTGCATTTTCTATTGCCCCATTAATCAGGGAGCCTTTGTCTCTAATCTCTAATTGCTTTGTTGTATTATTATGCCATTTCACAGTTAGCTTTTTCAATTAATTCCAAATGTGTTTGTGATTTCCCTTAGCTTCACCTATCAGACTAATGAAGAAGTTTGCTTTAGCGACTCGGATGTTACCCTGTTTCTTAGAGAAGTGCGTCTGTCGATCATTAACTTGGTCTTAAGAAAAATTTGCAGGGCATGGTCTCTCTCCTTCATTAGTCTCAATATATCACCATTAATCCAAGGAAGAGTATATTTCAAGAGACCAAGGCAGAAGTGTTTTTGTGCAGTGTAATTGTATTGTTGAGTCAGAAAATTCCGTTCAATGAAATGCGTTTAATATTTCATTCCAGTAATACTTTTTTTTTTCTTTTCATTTTGAATGTAGTTAGACTTTGGGTGGGTTTTTACATTGATTTGACTATTTTTATTTATAGCTCTCATATTTCTTTTTTTATTGCTGTCATTTAGTGTTAGTTTTCACCAGTGTTTTAATTTTTTAAATTTTTTTTATTATTGATTTGATGAGTAATTGTCAAGATCTTTCTTATTTCTTTACCACTTATTTCTGCTTCTACTGTAGTAATTTATTTTAATGCACAGTTTAGAACTGTTAAGTTTTTGATTATTCACTGATCTAGGTTCTGCAAACATACATCAACCACATGCTGCCTCACTTCAGTATGTTTTCAAGCATCCCACTGACACAGGGAGTAAGGAAAGCGGCATGGAAAAAGGAATAAAGTTACTTTCTGGCACTCTTTTGCAGGCTCTGATCATCGAAGAAAAGACTAAAAGGCACACTGCTAATGGCTAACTCCTGCGAAGAAGCCTATCGCTGTACCCCATGTACAACGTGTGCATCCTCAGGTTATTTCTGCTGTTCCGGCTTTAATGCTGTATGTATCAAGTGCCAGGAAGCCAAGGAAGCGAAGATTCTGTACATCCAGTTACCGTTGTATTCTGTAGCACCTACTATACCTGTCAAACGCTTGTCAAGCCGTGTGTGAGGTTCCTTGGAGCATTCTTTTAATAAGCAGGCAAACTGTAGCCTTTTCTGGGAAGTTAGCATTGACATTTTCTCATGTTGTTCTTCTAATGCTATACGCTTTACAGAGCCTCTGTTTATGTTTGTCACATACTAAACAAAAATTAAATATCAAATCTATTCCATGCTTCTGTTCACCTTCAGGCAAGTCTGACAGATAAAGACTTTAGAATCAGGTTTTATATTCAAAACCTGGCAAATAACTAATGGCTAAATATTTGTTAGCCTGAGTAGTTTTCTCCATATCTCTGGGACTGAATCATATAGGGCCTTAATGAAATGAAGATACTAAAAGTTTATGAACCATAATCTTTAGTATCTTTAATACCACTTACTCTATATTACAGGCTCACAAACTTTAGAAAATATCTATGGCACTCAGGCAGGTATGTTTATGCAATTGTTCTGAAAAAAAATAGATACATTTATAGTTTCAACATTATTTAATATAATGTTTGTAATATTTAATATAAGTTTCAGCTGTATGCAAAGTGTATGCATTTGGTTTTTGACCCCTGAAAATGTGTACAATCTTGCAATTTACTCATGAAGTCATATTAAGATTCCCATGTCTCTGAAAAAAAATAAAAATACAGGGCATTGTCAATAAGGATATACCAAAAGAAAACTTTAAGGAAAAGTATTTAAAAGGATATTGAGATATACATTAAATTTTTCTTGAGCTACATGCATGCAAACCTTTGGGGGTAAAAACAGCTTTTTCCCATTTTTAAATGGTCACCACTGACAAAAATGTGACAATGATTTCTAAAGTTAACAGAATTTATCTTTGTGTAAAAATAATGGTGCTGCCATTTCTCTAATGTAATTTCCTTATCAATAATTTGGCTCCAAATCGCAGATGAAAATTGTTATTTTGACCCCTCTCTACAAAATAGTGGATTACTCAATAAATATTCAACCATGACATTTAATATTTTAGCTTTCTTATAAATAAATAAATACATGCATATATATACTCGTACATACATACAATTGCATTTCTTAACACTAGCAGCACAGAAATGATTCATGTTGCCTTTAAAATCTATTCAAAAGAACAGTTCAGTATATAAAAAAAAAAAAAAAAAACTAAAATCTAAGTTACAGTATGGACAAATGAGAACCAATATGGCCTGTTTTACTTACAGGGCATCAGCGTCTGCAGGCAGACTTGAGAAAAGGTCAGCGTCTCACAGGTAATGCTGTTAAAGTAATCAAGCCAACCCCATGAGTTGTATGTTAGCTGCTTGCCATTTAGAAGTTACGTTTGACTCAAAGTGACTTGCGCATCACTAATTTAACAACACTTCCCCTGGAGCACAATGGTGAATACTGGTTCTTCTGAGTCACTCATACCTCTAATTGAACCCAACCTTATATCATTGCGTTCCCTTTCATGGGAACTTCGAACTACGTCCTCTAGGGGTCGCTATGGGGAACGCCTCTTCGTGACCCGTGTCTGAAGCATACATAAAAAAAACACCAACTCGTTGGCGGGCGACAGCCATGACGTCACTACCGGTGCGACTATAGTATAAATAGGCACCGGGAGCACACATCATTCTCTTCTTTGTCTTCATTGACTGTTTTGTTTAAAGCGTGCATTTCTGTGGTAAGAGCGATCTCTATTCATATCATTATGGCGAGCACTATCAAAGTGTTTAGAGGATGTGTGCATCCATGTTGTCGTTGTTTAGCATCTGATGACACACACAATCTATGCATTGTTTGTTAGGGCAAAGAGCACGCACACGATGTCTCCGAGGGGGCAATCGGCGTGCACTGCGAGCGTTTTTTCCAAGGAAAAAAGCTCCGCTCTCGTTTGTCTCTCTTTTCGAGGAAAGAGGGGCACCAGCCATCTGCTTCCCGCGATTCAGGACCCGCCGCTGCTGAGGCACAGAGGGGAATAAGCTCGTGGGGATCACAGGTGGATCTGCCAGATGAGTTTCAAGGGGGGTTTCCCTTTCGCGATCGTCGGCTGTGCCCGAGAGTGAGCCGCTGGAGGATGACGTTATTTCATTAACATTGTCTGATCCAAGGGCCAGTGCTCTGCTGGGTTCAGCCAAGGAAGAGCAGGAGGAAACAGCTAGGAGGGCAAAGGAGCTGAGGCTGAGCCTTCTCAATCCTTCTGCCCTGCGTATGATGAGCTTTGGAAATTATGGATCGCGCCACAGCAAGGCTTTACTTGCCATGAAGCGGGTGAAAAAGTGACGTCGCAAAATATCTCAATGAACGTTATTTTTCTGGCCATAACCCTACAGCTCAGGTGAGCCTTCCTTTCTTCCTGTTTTCCATATAAAGATTGAGAAGGAATGGAAGAGGCCGTTTTTTCCTCACGCATCCATCGATTCCAGCATAAAAGTTATGCCAACATCGATGCGATGCACAAAAGCGGTTATGAGAAGATGCCCCAATAGAGAGACGCTGGGTTGAGACGTACTCTAAGACTCCCCTCCTTGACATCTCGCTTGGATGCTAGGGCATACGCAGCAGCAGCAGGTCGGTCTGTCACTTCATTGCACACGATGGTGATGCTCCAAGAATATCAGGCTGACCTGCTGAAAGACCAGGATAGAAGTCCAGGTCTGAGCCCGAACAACCCAGGGATCCTAGCCCATCTCAGTTTTGAGGATCAGAGACTGAATCAGAAGGCTAGTGTCGCGGCTCGCACTCCTCCCCCGCCCGCGGGTAGGGGTAGGAAGAATCGCGGGTCAAAGGAAGGTAAAAGACCTAAGGGATGTGATCCAGACAGTGCTTTTGTCCGGATCAGAGTGATACCTTAGTATCTACTCATTTCCTTCGGGGGTTTTTACATCTGCCCTTATCTTCCCCTTCCCTGTAACCACCATTTCTCCACCTGACCGAGGTTAGGTGGGAGATTTTCCTGCATTATAGTCTCCTATGCTGGATCTATTAGGTTTGGTTGGTTCTATGGCTTCATAGTGACCATCTTACTGATGGTTCGGTCTAGAGGCTTCTTCGGACAGAGCTCTGACGCGGGAACCATGGTGGGTGAGTACGATCTATGTCTAAATATATATAATGAGCTGGTGGTTGTGTGTATAACCCTTCTGCTAGTTTCTTTGCAGTGTTTCCCGGGACCTGTGTGTTTCTGTCCCTTTCTAGGGTAGGTCCTCGATGGGCACCCCCTCTGCTGGGTTCAGAAACCGGGTGCTCGACTTGCAGTGTTTATTTCACTCGTCGATATATGTCCAGACGGTAAGAAAAGCCGGGTTTTCGGCTTCATACTTCCTGGATCATGCGGTCATAAAACAGGCTTCTGACGGGAGGCTGCTTCGTGACGTCAGGCCCCCGGCGCGGCACTGCAAAAATTTCCTGGACGTCCAGGCTGGGGTTACGCTTTCATGCTACCCTGACTGGTCTACCGTATCTGGGTCGCCCTGAGGGGCTTCCCGATCACCAGGATATCCCCTCTTGCTGAGGCATCGAGCGGGAGGCATAGGTGGCATTACGAGAACCTTCCTGTGTAAATGCTGTCTCGGGCAGTGCTCCCCTCACCTTTGAAGGTTGTATTGAGCTTGCCTCTCCCGTTTGGCCCAGTACTTCCGGGTATCTGTAAACAAATGATTGGAAAACTCTAAAATAAGTGCAGCACGTTAAGCTTTGCGCACTTTTCTACAAATCCACATAAGTGGTAAGTGTGCACGCTAGACTTTGCGCACTTTTTAAAATCCACATAAGTGGTAAGTGTGCACGTTATGCTTTGCCCACTTTTCTAAAATCCACATAAGTGGTAAGTGTGCACGTTATGCTTTGCCCACTTTTCTAAAATCCTGTATGGTAGGGGTTACGCGTTATTGACCTCGTTCCCTTTTTCTGAGTTGGTTAGACCCCGGTTCCTTGGGCTCCACTCAACTAGTGTGTCTCTGTCGACACACTCTGGAAGCAATGCTTCCCTCACCATTGAGGGTTATTGTGAGAATGATGTTTCTTTCGAGCGTTAATCCCCTCTGAGGAGTTAGATTCCTCGCTCCATTGGCTGTCCTCGTGGTAGTATCGAGCAATGCTCCCCTTCATCAAAGGGTTACCTGGAATGAGCAACGTTATTCCTCTGAATTCGGAGTTCTCCTCTCACATGAGAAGTTTGAGTTCTCTGTTTCTCCAGAGCACCTGGAACCAGCAGCATCAGGTGGATTAGGCCCTTCCTCTGCCTCCCTGATGCGCTGAGTGTTTGGCTAGCTTGCAGTATGCGTACCCTTCTGATTTTACAATCATGCTGCAGGTCGAGCCACCTCTCGGGAGAGCTGGGTTTGTGCTACCTCAGCCAAGGTAAACTACTTCTAGCCATTCCAGCATTGGAAAATGCTGTAGGTCGAGCCCCCTTCTCGATTGAGAACTAGGTGTGTTGCTCCCACAGCTAAGTAAATTATTGCTAGCTGTTCCAGCTTTGGAACATGCTGCAGGTCGAGCCCCCTTCTCGGATTGAGAACTGGGTGTGTTGCTCCCTCAGCTGAATAACTGCTAGCTGTTCCACCATTGGAACATGCTGTAGGTTGAGCTCCCTCTCCATTGAGAGCTGGATGTTGCTCCCTCAGCTACAGATTTACTGCTAGCCACTCCAGCATTATAGCCTTAGACATAGCGTTTGGGGATACGCTATTTCTATTTATGGGCTGCTCTTCGGGTTGCCACGAGAAACCCCTAGAAGGGTATTCAAGTGGGTGCACGTTATGCTTTGCCCACTTTTCTAAAATCCACATAGCTGGTTAGTGTGCACGTTATGCTTTGCACACTTTATAAAATCCACATAGCTGGTAAGTGTGCACGTTATGCTTTGCCCACTTTTCTAAAATCCTGTATGGTAAGAGCTACGCGCAACGACTTTGTGCTCTTTCTGAGTGGTTTAAAACCCCGGTTCCGCCTTGGGCACCACTCCTCCTATGTATCCTCTGGATACCTACTTAACAGGGTGTTGCTACTAAGGTCTGTTGAGACAGTTCCTTCAGCACGTACAAAGAGAAACGTGTGGTAGCCCTGTGTGACAGGCCAGGACTAGTATGATTCTAGGCTCTTGTTCGTATTCCCTTAAAGGAATCTATTCATGATTCAAAGCCTTGAGCTCCACCCCGGCCCAGGAGTTCTGGCCCTAACAGGAAAATTTTTTGGGGGGTATGTAGCCTAGGGCTTTGGCTGTAGGGAATAACGTCACTGACAGCCGTCTAACGTCCCAGGGGCGACTCCCATAGCAATATGGTAGAGTTGGTACTTAGTGCACGCCATAGGTTTCTGGCATGCACTCCCCTCAGCATGGTGGCGTGGGTATACCGTTCCCCATAGCGACCCCTAGAGGACGCAGTTCGAAGTTCCCATGAAAGGGAACGTCTCAGGTTACTTATGTAACCATGGTTACCTGAGTAGGGAACGAGACACTGTGTCCTCTAGGTTTCTTGCTATGCTGCGGACGCAAGCTTCAGACGAAGAAGTGAATGATGTGTGCTCCCGGCGCCTATACGATAGTCGCACCGGTAGTGACGTCATGGCTGTCGCCGGCCAACGAGTTGGTGTTTTTTCAATGTATGCTTCAGACACAGATCATGACGAGGCATTCCCCATAGCGAACCCTAGAGGACGCAGTGTCTCGTTCCCCTCAGGGAAACATGGTTACATAAGTAACCTGAGACGGTTTTTGTTAAGACTTCATTCTACTCATTTATTTTATTTTGCTCGTATACACATTTAAAAGTCCTTCTACAGTCACTAATTGTATCCCTTAAAAATCATCTTTGATTTAGCAGGAAAAACTGCAGCCTTGAAAATTTCCCTTTTAATGCTATGATCTACAGAGTCTCTGTTTATGTTTGTCACATACTATAGACAAATTAAAGGACTAGTCACCAAAAAAATGAAAATTATGTTATTAATTACTTACCCTCATGTCGTTCCAACTTGTAAGACCTTTGTTCTTCTTCAGAACACAATTTCAGATATTTTGATGAAATCAGAGAGATTTCTGACCCTCCATTGACAGCAACACAACTACGTTCAAGGCCCAGAAAGGTAGTAAGGACATCGATAAAATAGTCCATGTGACAGCAGTGGTTCAACCGTAACATTATGAAGTTACGAGAATACTTTTTATCAAAAATACTGTATATTAATTTGTGTTCTGAAGACAAATTAAGGTCTTATGCGTTTGGAGCGTGAGGGTACATGAGGGTAATGACAACATTTTCATTTTTGGGTGAACTATCCCTTTAAATGTCAAATATAATCCATAGTGTTTTCATTCAAATACATGCTTGTGTTCACCTTCAGGCAAGTCTGACGGATAAAGAATTTAGAATCAGGTTTTTTTTTTTTTATGAAAAGTCTTTGATAAATTGCAGTTTTAAGGAGAAAATGCTTATCAGTGGTGTTGACTGATGTATTTGCGCTTATAGTTTGTCTATAAGCATATTAAAACGTCAGACAGACATGTAAAATGTTAAAAAAAACTTTAATTTTTACCACAGAATGTCAGATAATGTCAAACAAAACTGAGGTGTCACAGGGTAAATTAGAAAAAAAATAACAGTTTATTAGGTAATCCTTAAAATTTTTTAAATTGTGATGAAACAAAATGGGTTTGATGGAACCACAAGCAGTTCTGTCTTGGCCAGGTTAAGTTGAAGGTGATGGTCCTTCATCCAACAAGAAATGTCTGATAGACAAGCTGAGATGCGAGCAGCTATCGGCGGATCATCAGGATGGAATGAGAGGTAGAGTTCAGTGTCATCAGCATAGCAGTGAAATGAAAAGCCATTTTTTCCGAATGACAGAACCTAGTGATGCCATGAAGACAGAGAAGAGAAGTGGTCCAAGAACTGAGCCCTGAGGCACCCCAGTAGTTAGATGTTGCAACTTGGACATCTCACTTCTCCAAGATACCTTGAAGGACCTATCTGAGAGGTAAGACTCAAACCACTGGAGTGCAGTTCCTGAGATGACCTTTGCCAATAGGTTTGACAGGAGGATCTGGTGGTTCACCGTAAAAAGCAGCAGAAAGATCCAGCAAAATAAGTATAGAATATTTGGAATCCACTCTTGCCAGTCTTAGGGCTTCAAAAACTGAGAGCAAGGCAGTCTCGGTTGAATGTCCACTTCTGAAACCAGAATGGTTGCGTTGAGGAGGTTGTTCTGTGTGAGAAAGGCAGACACTTGGTTACACAACTTGTTCAAGTGTTTTTGCAATGAAAGGAAGAAGGGAAACCGGTCTGTAGTTCTCTAAAAGAGATGGGTTAAAGGTGGGTTTCTTAAGTAGTGGGGTTATACGAGCCTGTCTGAATGCTGAGGGGCACAAACCAGTGTGAAGGGATGTGTTAATGATGTGTGATAATATAAATAATAATATAAATAATATTAAGTAATGAATGCAGTAATCATCAATCATGTATTTCACATCTTATACTAGGCTATATATATATACTATAAAAATAGTAAGAGCAGAAAACACTACAGCTCAATCAATTTGGATATATCAGGTTGCCATGGCAATGAGGTTGTCGTTGTCACTCGTCGAGTGGCTAGAATCAATGGTTTGTAATCTGTCTTTGAGGGAGGTGTCAGTCTTTGGTGGGTTATCGCTCCCAAACTCTTTGACAGGCATGAAAAGGGCAGCACAAGATTAACCTTAAACTAAAACCAAAGCTGACAGATGTGGAGGAAATAAAGTGTCTTTTTTGTCTGTACAACAATTCTTAGCATTTTTATCCATCACTCTGAGTATATGTTTCACTCTTTACATTCATTCATGATGCTTATCAGACAACATGATGGACAGCAAAACAAGACAAATCTCATGAAATGAGGCTTATACGATTTGGTCAGAATGTCTTATTAGGTTTTTTTTTTTTTTCAGATAATTTATGGTTTGAACTGTAAGATCTCATATTACTGCTTCTCAAGATTAGAAGAACAAAAGACATCCGCCCTGGTGCCAATAGAAAGAGTTGAACTGGTGTCTTGAAGGTTGTTTGTAATTGAGTCAGGCGCGGGAAGATGTTTTCGGTTGGGTGTGCTGTGTGTGTCCGTGTTGGGTGAAATGAAACCCAACGGGTTTCAACGCGCGGGGAGGGGGGTCACCTCATTTGACAACTCCACAAAGCACTACAAGTGCGTCGATATGAACACTTGTTTAAGTGGCATACACACTGGGAAATTTGACGGCATATCACATTTTTGAAATTATCGATAGTAGCTGATCAATATCGGGGGTTGGGCTGGGTCCGCTAGGCTTACTTGTCTCCGTGCTCGTGCTGGAGCTTGTTCACTTAGGGTCGACGCAGCAGACGTGTGGGGTGCTCGTGCGGGGCTGGTGTTGGATGCCGATTGGAAAGTTTTTGCGGGATGGCATTTAAAAAAATCTGAAATTCACTTTTGCGCCATTACCTCCTTGTATTAAAGTTAATCTTGTTCGCATTCTGTATAGTTCATGTCTGATACCACGCGCTAGCATCACGTGTTCATGAGGATTAGGCTAATCATCCCATATAGAAAACATCACAAGTAAAATTAATCATGTTTATAAAGATAAACATGGGTTTATTATAGCCCACTTACAATTTACATTTCAGAGATCGTTACAAATAAATTATTAAATGCTAAAACTGAATAAATTTAAATGAACAAACTTGACGTTGCATTTGCAACCATGTGAAAACAGGGGGTGCTGCAGCCCCCTCAGCACCCCTACTTCCCGCGTCCCTGACTTGAGTCTTCTTTAAAAGGATCAAGCTCAGGTCACTAATTCTTTATATATTCCAAACTGCTCTGAGAAACCGCTGAAAACATGAGCCCCATGTGTACTATTAGTATGTTTAATAGATGACAAAACAGGGCATCGCCTCATGACTTTGAAGCATGTGGCACATGCAGACCATTGTTTATTTTAAATCACAGCTTTTTTAAGTTTAATAATTACTGAAGGCCATACTGTGATGTTAATTTAATTAATTGTTCAGCCCTAAGAGAAAAAGTCCTCCGTTTATCTCACTTGACAATAAACTATTGATTTTGGAAGTTAAAGCCAAACAGAAGAAAAAATCCCTCTTTTTCTTTCTTCTTGGTATTTCTCTTCACTTTGAAGCCTACAGCACATGCAGACCATTTGTTATTTAAATCACAGTTTTCTGCAGTTTAATAATCTCTGAAGGCCATATCGTGATGTTAATTGTATGAATTATGCAGCCCTAAGAGAAAAGGTATCTTATTTATCTCACTTGACAATAAACTATTGATTTTGGAAGTTAAAGTCAACATGAAATAAAAATAGACCTCTTTTACTTTCTTCATGTACATTCCTGGTATTTCTGATTTATCAGTGAATGTTACTTCAAAGAATATTCTTCCTTTCCTTTCAACATTGCGTATAGGGCATATAGGGCAGGTATTCATTTATTTATGAAAATACCACGCAAAACTTTGAGGTCAGTAAGATTCTTTCTCTCTTTTTTATAACAAAAATAATACTTGTGTTCAGCATAATTAAGTGACAATAAATGCATCAGTAATTTTACAAAAGATGAAAATCACAGTTTCAAAAAAAAAAGTTGTACAACTGTTTTCAACATTGACAGTAATTAGAAATGTTTCTTGAGCAGCAAATCAGCATATTGGAATGATTTCTGAAGGATCATGTGACACTAAAGGCTGAAGTAATGACTGCTGAAAATTCAGCTTTGCATCACAGGTGTCACAAATCCAGTCTATGAACTTCCGTTCACTCACCACCAGAGGTCACCCGCTCACTACATTGACCCTCACACTACACAGACTGTTACACATCACCCTGGACTACATTTCCCATGCTCCATTGCACTAATTACAATCTCATCTGAAACCAATCACACACAGCTGCTACCAATAACACACAATATATAAATCAGTCTCACACCACCATTCAACGCAGAGTATTGTATGTGCTTATCGCCAGTAGTGATAGCTACTTTACAGAGCCCTCGTTAGTTTCCCAGTCCTAGCCTAGTTTCTGTGTTTTCCTTGTTTTGCCTTGCCTGTTTTCCTGGATTTATCCCTCTAATCTCGCCCTTTTGATTCTGTTCGCCGACCGTTGACCTACGCTAGCCCTAGGATTATTCTTGTCTTGCCCGCCATATACCTGTTTGCCATTGTTCAACCCTGCCTGTGTTTCTGACCTCTTCTGCTAATAAAAGCTTGCACATGGATCTGCATGTCTCACGTCTTGTCAACCCCGTTACAACAGGAATAAATCACATTTTTAAATATATTCAAATAGAAAACGTTTATTTAAAATTGTAATAATATGTCGCAATATTACCGTTTTTACTGTATTTCTATCAAACAAATATATGAGCATAGATGACTTCTATTAAAAATTTTACAAAAAAATAAAAAATCTTACTGACCCCAAACTTTTGAGCAGTATTAAAACGAAATCTGAAAAACTAAACTTAAATCCTCTAGCACCAAATGACACTGAATCACATTTATGTCTTGTCAGGGGTTTTCATATGAACGCATCTTGACTCCAAAAAGATATCTTTGTTGACAGACAAGAGCTTCAGGAACGCCATAGAAAACTTTCCAAGAATGACTCTCAGACGTGGCCACAGGAAGCCAGACTGCAAAAACCGAGTACAGCGCTCTCCTTGTCAGCACACATTATCTAAATGCACCTCCTCTACATAGTGAAGCAGAAAAAATTCAGAAACCTCAAAGGTCACAATCACCCATGCTGCCAGACAAGATCAATAAGCAATTAGCTCAGCAATAGCACCAGTTAATCATCCCTCACTTTTTACCTGAGCTACACAGCACAAGCTCTTCTGACTATTTTGTCGATCCTTACTTCTGCTTCATAAAAAATGGAGCTCATTCCCTCTCAATTGTTACAAAAATATCTATTTCAGACATTATAATGAAAGTTATAAAGTAATGCAGGCGTCTAACGGCGTAATTTACCATCAAGTCATCGCATTCACTATTAAAGATTGTTAATGTTTTCTGTAATGTTCCTTCAAGGTACAATGATCTCCATTGTTTGATCGAATGACACCTTCTGTGAGGTGAATTGAATATGATATTCATTGTAAATTGTGATAAAGATTGATCATTAGGCCTGTGCTGCGATGCAAGCCCAGGTTTCATAATGGTGGTTTCAATTCTCATTGCTCTGGCTCTGAGGTTGTGGCACAAACCTCATTATAACCTAATCAGTTGAATAACCAAGCAAAGGGAACGAATACATCCTGTGTAAAGTCATTGACATTCATTAATGCCCGTTCAGCACAGGGAACGGGTTTTTACACACTATTTAATTGCCCGCTAATGTGGCCTCAACAGGGAGGCTGAGTGGAGACTGGGGATATGAAATTCAATCATAACAATAATTAATCACTACACAACTTTCCCTAATGCAAATGAACAGATCCTTTATCACACATCTTTTTAGGATTTCCACTTCTCTAAGCAGCAAGTATTCTTTGACTTGATAATCCACTTGATAAATAAATAGATATAGATATTTAAAGGGACAGTTCACCCAAAACTGAAAATTCTGTCTTTATTTGCTCTCAGTGTTGTTTCACTTTAATGCATTTAATGAACAGCATTTTCCACAAAGGAATACCATAAATTTATCATATAAGTATGTTATCATTTGAAAACCAAGCTTTGTGTGATAAATCTCATTATTCACTGAGAATCCTGCCTTTTGCTGCAAATTGCAAACATTATTTGCGTTTTCGTGTATGTGGCAGCTTTGAAGAGCAGCATGAACATTCTATTTAATGTACTCTCTTATGCTCCACAGAAGATTGAATATGTAGGCCTATTGATCTGAAAGTTCTGAAAGCTTTTACTTTATTACTAAAACGTATTATACAGCAAAAATAAATAAACTTCCCCATATCAATTTGAGTTACTGGTAATTCACATATGCAAAACGTGAAATAATATGCCACATAGCATTTTAAAAACGAGGCAAACCAACATTTGTGTAAATATGTGGTGACGAATAGTATAAAAAATACACTACAGACATCACATGGGGCAAAAAGCCTTAACATTTTAAGAGAACTGCAAACTGGAACTGGCCTGAGTGTATTTTGCTCTCTTGGATAGTTTTATATAATTTGAAACATTACATCAGCGGAGAAGATTCATGGGCATTAGTTTGCATTATTTCAGAAGGTGACAAATGCAGAAATGGCCACATTTAAGCATTTTAAAGGGCTCAATCAGCTCACTCTTTTACAGCTGAGCTGATTTAGTTTACAAACAATTAATGAACTGAGAATGTCATAAGACATTCATGACCTAAATATAATTTCCCTTTACAATGATCAATACTAAAATTAGGCAGTAACTTTGTTTCATCAGTCACAGGTAAATTCAAGCTCCGACGATATCCCGGTTCTCTACTTTTTTTTGACCGGATCGTTGAATCAATGAGTTGTTGACTAATGCTGCAATCGGATCAGTCCGATTCGCGAGTGAATCGTTCATCGTTTTCACTGTGTTCAGTGTATCAATTTGTGAACCAATTCAACAGGTTAATTGGAAAGAAGGTCGTTCAAGAATCTTATATCGCTCCTCAAATAAAAATACAGATACTTGAAAAATGCACTTAAGCACAGTAACAAAGTAAAAATAGTAGTTACTGTATGTGGGTTTGGAACAACGTGAAGGTGAGTAAATAATGACAGAATGTTTGGGTGAATCTAGAGAGGACAAAAAATAGAATTTAATTTTAAATGACAGCTTTTTCCACAGATTGACATGTTTCTGTCTCTCTAAAGCATCGTAAAATGATTCCATATGAATCGAGCAGTTTAAATCCTGTTTAAAGCAGTTTAAAGTCTAAATCCTGTGAAAAGTTCAAATCTCTATAATGAGCAGATTTAATTTAGACTTTTATTCACATATAAACACACATTATGTCACATATAAACACACAGTAAACACATACTGTAGAGCGCCTCACATATGGTAAACATGGGCATCACACGCTAAAACAAACATCATTGGTTCTCGTGCATCTCCTGCACACATTTAAGATTCTGTGTTTACCATAATAATTGCGCTAGGTTTGTGTCAATAATTGTTTAGATGTAAATACAAGCCTAAATTAAATATGTTCATCATATAAAGTGACTCTCAACACAAGACTTAAACCACTCAATTGACTTGTGTTCATTTTACGACATCTTAATGACCTTTTTGGATCTTCTCTGTTTTTGTTACATGGACTTTCAATGGGACAGAAACCTTTCAGGTTTTAATAAAAAATCTTAAATTTTGTTTCAAAGATCATGATGGTAAGTGATGACAGATTTTTTTTTTTGGGTGAACTAACCCATTAAATCCAAGTCTACACTACACACAAACACACATTGAGGTTACACTGGTGAAGCTCCAAACCACCTCATAGAGGGAATCTGTTGAGCAACAGTGTCACCTGCAGGGGGGTTTCTAATCAAGACACATTTTACAGTAGGACGTGCACTAACATTCTCTTTAGCTTTCTTATTTTATAGATGCTTTCCACAAACATGGTACAAAATAAGACAACATGTTAAAAAAATGAAGTCGTTTTTCTTCAACAATTGGTCAATGAAATGGTCAGTTAACCTTTGGAATATGGTGAATGTTGCTCTCAGGAAGTCAAGCTAAACGAGCTATTTTACATTATATTATTTTTATATATTTTTATATAACATATTTGTATATACATTTAAAAAGTCTAAATACAATTGAATATGTGATTGTTCAGTTTTTCTTGTCATTAACATTAAATAAGCACACAAATAAAATAGAAAAAAATATATGATTTTAAAATAAATAAAATAACTAATTTTAAAATCTATGCCAGAATGGGTACCAGGGCTGCAAATTTATCATAAATTAAATTATGACTCACTAGAGCTATCTAAAACATTGCTGAGGTCTCTTTTCTTAATTTTCATATTGATTTCCAAGACAAAAGTGTAGTTATTAGTTCAGCATGTTGTTGTGGATGTGTTAATCTCACTGTCAGTGTTGGGGGTAACGCATTAAAAGTAACGCAAGTTACATAATCAGATTACCTTTTTCAAGTAACTAGTAAAGTAACACAATACTTTTAACTTTAAAAGAAAATATCTGGAGTTACTTTTTCAAAAAATAATGCCAGTTACTTTGTTCCCAATGTCTTGACTGAAAAGCTCCGTCTTGCCATGTTGAGAGAAATCTGGAGTAAGTGGGAGGCATTGTGTGTGCTGTGTGAACATGATGCTTACTGTAGTTCAAAACGAAATATGAATGTATTTACTCATCTCACCTGCACAAAAACAGATTCAGTATACTTCCAAAGGAATAAAGAACGGTGAAATGCAAACTCAGAATATTATACAAACCTGCAATAATTAAATGGAAATAACACAAAATATAACGTTGTATGTATCCCATTTTATTAACCAATGTCTTTTCTACTGACCTTTGATGATCCAACCTCAAAAATTACTGAGGCAAAAAGACACATTTGTGTTTCACTTTTTTTATTGCTGAATAGTGTTTAACCTCTCCTGCATCATATTCTTCATGCAATTAGTTTGAGCCGCGCCCTCTACTGTACAGACATTAATTTACATTTCCTTCAGCCTGACGCGTATTCATTTCACTTTTGTTGTGAAAAAGGCCTTTACATTTGTAAAAGAAGAACTTTTTATATTAAAAACAAACAAGCAAGCCCTGCCCAGATTAAAAAAAGTAACTCACAAGTTATGTAGCCAATATTTCCGTTAAAAATTAACTACAGTACACGTAATTAGTTACATTTAATGGAGTAACCTAATATTGTAATGCATTACTTTTAAAGTAACTTTCCCCAACACTGCTCACTTTTGGTAAATTACATTCTGTATTCAGCAGACAGTAAACGTACATAAATCCTGCATACATTTAATGTGTTGTAATGCATAATGCAAGTTATTTTTGGTAGTTCATTATTATTAGTGTATTAGTTATTTTTGGCAGCCGTGGCCTAATGGTTAGAGATTCAGACTTGTAACCAGAAGGTTGAGGGTTCGAGTCTCAGGTCCGGCAGGGATTGTCGGTGGGGGAGAGTGAATAAACCAGTGCTCTCTCCACCCTCAATACCATGACTGAGGTGAGACCCTTGAGCAAGGCACCAAACCCCCAACTGATCCTCGGGCGGCGCAGCAAAAATGGCTGCCCACTGCTCCAGGTGTGTGTTCATGGTGGCGTGTGTGTGCACTTTGGATGGGATAAATGCAGAGTGCTAATTCTGAGTATGGGTCACCATACTTGGCCACATGTCACTTCATTTTTACTTGTGCTTATTTTGCTCATTTTAGTTTTTTTTTTTTCTTTCTTTTATAATAAGGGTGAAACTGTGTCAAATTCAAGTAATATCAATAGCATAATAGTTAAAAAGCTGTTTATTTTAGATGGCCGTGTTTGAATTCAAAGACCAACTGAATTTTAGTTATCCTCAGGACAGGATTGACTGTGAATATTCCACAGTCATCAACTGAAAATGTTTGCTGCATTCGCATATAAGTGTCAGTCCAAGGCAACTGCTATAACGGTTAGTGCAACTTAACAATAAGTTTTATTCTGTGGCAAAAGTCTCTTTAACATGCTTTGTAAGCATTGCAAATGAATTTTAATCTTTTTCAGCATAATAACCGAGCAAATACCGTAAAATATAGTAAGGTAAGAGGGAAAGCTGAGTGCATAGTTGCCTGGAAGCATGTGCCGAAAATATGCAAACATATGCAAATGAGATTGGACACCACATACATAAACATTGGTTGTTGTATGTATTTGATTTGAATTTCAGGTCAACTCCCCTCAGTGTTTGCATAGGGAAATCACAGCAAGGCTTTTACTTTGTCCCAGAACCTCACTGCTTTTAACAGACAACAGATGGCATGCTACAAGTGAAGGTGAGAGTTAATATTCGTTAAGTGTTACTTGATTCTTTGAGAATGAGATTTGAGACTTTTTATCATCTGAGCTACTTTGATAGAAGAGGGCTGTTAAACACTTTATGCTGGATACCCAAAAACGTAAGAGAAGTCAGGGGGGGGGGGGGGGGGGGGGGGGGGGGGGGGGGGGGGGGGGGGGGGGGAGTATGTACTGTTCATTTAAACTCCAACAGATATTAAACCTTCCTTTAGCCTTGTGGTTTTTCACACAGCTGCTCTTTGCAGTTTGGGTCTTGTTTGATTTTCCTTGTTAAATCCACAGCATTTGATAATAGGAGAGAAGCAGTTTAAAGAAAGTCACAAGACATGCAGCTGTAACGGCCGGCAGTGCTGAACTGAGCCTCTGTGTGTCAGTGCTGCCCGAGGCGTTGGGCTGCTGCAGCTAAAGTAACTTTGAACTTTCTGAAGTTACATACTGTACTTTTCACTTCAATGAATCTCATTCACTTCAATGAGACATCACAATCCTCCTGTGTTACGTCTGGGACAAAGCAGCTGAGCTTGTTTGGCAGGTTTTATTTACTTAAACATGGTTTGACCTGGGACTGATCTGGAAAAAAAAAGTTTTTGAAAACATGTATTTTCAACGTTTTTCTTGCATAAGAGAGCGTTTAATTCTATGTCTCTTTAATCTGAATTGAAGCACAAATATAGAGCCTAAACACCCTGAGATCTAATACAACTTGAATAATATACCATTACAGATGTTTAGACTATGAAGTAAGATATGAGATCTGTGGTTCCTCTTTGCTTAACTTATCAAAGTGCGCTAAGTAAAGTTTACACACAATAAACTTAGCTATTTGGAACTTGCTTGAGGACTGGGATACTATACATTATTAGGGGGAGTACGATCAGAGCCCCAGGCTATATTTTCTCTTTTTTTACACTACTTCATCTGTCTAAAAGGATGGCATTGTGACTTTTTTTTCTATTCTTCCTCTACACTTCTGTACGAACGAACCCACCCAGACAGCGTTATTATTTTTTCAAAAGAAGAACTTTTTCCTATTTCTGCTGTCACTGGTAGCTTTGGTGCCTCAGTTCCTCAGAAACTATTCAGAGTGTCTGAATCACGTCAGAGTTGATGATAAAAGTAAAGCTTGTGCTCAATGTGTCATTTTTAGACCATCTCTTAAGGATGTACCTGTACAAAATCTGCTGTAAAACTTTCAGTCAAGGTAGGTTTGGATTTTCTCTGTTTGTTCTTTCTACCAGGAAAATTCTACAAACTTTTTAGAAAAGTGAGCAAACGACTATAGTCTTGTTGAATTGACAGTAATAATGTAATATAATCAATGTTCTTTAATGCTTCACTACAAAAATACAATTGTTTTACTTGTTAAAGAAAAGACACCAAAACTAAATATCGATGCAGTAGATTGCAAAAGCAACGCCACCACCATTTTCTGATACAGCCTATGCTTAACGTTTTGCCCAGTTTTACCCAGTTTGTGAGATGTGGCAGGGTGTGAAGGCACAGATAGCAGGATTAGTGCCTTGGAGAGATTTTATGAAAATGTTTTCTGCCCCGGGAAGTGAATGGGAGAATGTGTTTGGAGTGAGTCATGATAATCCAGGTGGAGACAAACAGAACAAACAGAGGAAGAGAATGTGTGCTGATACCTGTACATGCTGTGGAGGAAAGATGCAAATGCAAACAAAAGGTACCAGGTGCACTTTTCCCATTCACAGCAAGTGCTGAGAAAATATTAGTTGAAAACAATGTGCTGTAACCTAACGTGCAGTGAAAGAGAAGAGGAAAAGGACATAGAGTAGCTATATGAAGCTTACAGTGCAGTGCACAAAAAGGTCAATTTATTTGCTTGAAGGCACAACAGCAGTGGTCAGATGAGAGGCCTTGTGTGGGCTTTGATCCAGCAATCTTCTTTATAGCACTGAGATGCCTACTTCTCTCTAAACCCCCTAATAAACACCACACACACACACACACACGCACACACATCACTCCCCCTTCAGGTTGTTTTGAAAAATGAGTGACCTAATGTCTCTTGTCTTTCTGTAGAGTGACCAGTGATGCATGCAGAGGCCAATCAGACTCAAAGAGCAGATGGTCAAACCAAAGAGCCGAACACTGTAATGGAAGACACTGAGGTATCAGAGAAAGGTAAAACTCACCTAATAATTATTAATTTATGCATATGTGAACAGAATGAGCTTTGTGTGTATACTTTTTGCATAAATATAAGCCTAATTTAGGACCATTATGATTTTTAGCATTTTTATTATGTGACATTATTTTTATGATAAACACATGTCCCATTGATATTCATATTACCGTAATGCAGGGGGGAAAATGCAAGGAAAATTAAGATTTTAAGTAATGTTGGCTGAAAATGCTGAATAATCTTTCTTTCATTCTTTATACTAATTAAATTCAGTACTACAATTTTACTATCTAAGTAATACAGTTGAGGTCAAAAGTTTAAATTCCCCTTTCATAATCTGCAAAATGTTGATTATTTTACCAAAATAAGAGGGATCATAAAAATGCATGTTATTGTTTATTTAGTACTGACCTGAACAAGATATTCACCATTAAAAATATATTACATATAGTCGACAAGAGAAAATAATGGTTGAATTTATAAAAAATAACCCCGCTCATTCATAATACTGTGTTGTTACCTGAACGATCCACAGCTGTTTTTTGTTGTTGTTGTTGTTGTTTTTGTTTTTTGTTCAGTGATAGTTGTTCATGAGTTCCTTGTTTGTCCTGAACAGTTAAACTACCTGCTGTTCTTCAGAAAAATCCTTCAGGTCCCACAAATTCTTTGGTTTTCCAACATCTTCTGCATATTTTAACCTTTTCCAAAAGTGAATGTATGATTTTAAGATCCATCTTTTCACACCGAGGACAACTGAAGGACTCATATGCAACTATTACAGAAGGTTCAAACACTCACTGATGCTCCAGAAGGAAAAAGCATAGAGCGGGGGGTGAAATCGTTTTGCATTTGAAGATCAGAGTAAATTTAACTTATTTTGTCTTTTGGGAAACATGTAACTATCTTCTTTAGCCTCTCAAGGGCAGTACTAAATGAAAAAAATATGCTATTTAGGCAAAATAAGAAAAATGTACACATCTCCATTCTGTTCAAAAGTCTTCTACAATGATAAACCTCACCGTAACACTATATGTTTGTATGAGAAAATACATTTTCCTTGCAACTGCTCCCAGTTGGCATTTATGAATTAGATTTTCCACATGAGGAAACCACTGTGTATGGCCTTTAGTGAGATGGTGGACTGATTTGCACAACAGTTTCACAGGACCCAATACAACATACCCATTTAGAGCTGCACTTGAAAGCACAAACCATTAATTACAAAGAAGAGAAGTGAATAATTCATTATGCTTAGGTCACTACAGGAGCAGCCTGAGGTTGGAATTGTACTGATGGACAAAAGCCCTGGAAGAGAAGCTTTTAGCAAATGTTTCAGTTATGGCTGAGAAGAAGAAAGTGTGCAGATAGAACCTATTGGATGTGTAAGGGATAAAAACCTCCGTTGAGTCACTGTTTTCTACTCCTGAGTGCTCTGTTTTCAATGGGAGCATATCGGTGCCGTGGAAAAAAAAAGGCTTCTGAGGTGCAGTTTGTAAAGGCATGTAGTACTTACTCTGCTCTCAGAATAAAGATGCAGAATAGAACTCCATTTTCACTGCCTGTTTACAACAGAGTTCAGACCTTCATGATAGACATCATACTTTTCTGTATATCAGTGAAGCCTTGTGGTTTACACACATTCTATCCTAGAGTCAGATAGATACAGTAAATAGACAGACAGACAGACCAACCGACCGATAGAGATAGATAGATAGATAGATAGATAGATAGATAGATAGATAGATAGATAGATAGATAGATAGATAGATAGATAGATAGATAGATAGAGTGAGGATAATGTGAGGATGGATGGATGGATGGATTTGTAATGTGTGCACACATATCTAAATGCTCACTGACTGTGAAAATGTCAGACTTTTAATTCACCCACATTCATTCTCTCAGCTAAAGTGCAGGCGTTTCTCTGATTAACACATATTTACACAACGATTTGTGTGTTATCCTCTCACATCCATGTGCACACATTTGCAATGTAGATTACAAAGCCAGAACATTATCTGTCTCCCTTTCTCAATCTCTCTATCAGTCTCTCTCCTGTATGAGTCTGAGTAATTGTCATTTGAATTGCAATCAGTGAGAAATTGCACATTGGATATTTCATATGGAATCAATGACTCCTGGTATTCGATCTGTACTGGTCACACAGATTGCTTTGCAGATTGCACACATATTCAGGGACACTATGCAGTGGCCTCACAACCTTTTTTGGAAGTAGAAACACAATGCCAGTTTAACAGCTTTTATGCTTTTGTATTTAATATTAATCAGGTAATCACATAAAATCTCTCTGCTCACTGTCTGTACTCTGTTCTCACAGTCTGAAGTGAGTTTCTTTGGCCACCAGATGTCAGCATTGCAAAGACTACATCGGGACCTCATATCTTGACAGAACACTAATTTTGGGCCTATGTCTGAGAAGTGAAGTTTACTGTTGTTCTCATTTTGCAGTTTTTCTCCTCTCCCACTAAGGTTAATGTACAGTATGATGGTATGTAGCAGTGCTACATTTCTTCTTGTACTGAAGAATATTAACATGCCTTAAAACTAATAGGCACACATACAGTATATAGCGGGGATGTCTTTGGAACATCTCATCGGGAAAACAGTGCGTTGCATTTTAAATATCATATTACAAATACACATTTTTTAAAGGAAGAGTTCACCCAGAAATTCTGTCATCATTTAATCTAATTTTACACTCATGTCTTTCCAAACCTGATTAACTTACCTTCTTCCACAGAACCCAAAAGGAGATGCTAGACAGCAAACAGTCTGTTTTAAATGGTAATGAATGAATTTGCAATATTATTTTTCCTTTCAATAAAATAAAGACATTACAGACAAATTATTTTTAGAGACTACAAATATAAAGCTATATATTTTTAACAAAAATAAAAATAAATCTAAAAATCTAAAAATAAATTCTTCATAATTTACTCACCCTCATGTTATTCCAAGTTTGTATGACTTTCTTTCTTTGTTGAGAAAAAAAGTGTTTTGTTTAGTTTTTTAGTTTTTTCCCCATGAAAGTCAAAGCTCTTTGTAATAGCTTCTTTTGTGTTTCACAGAAGAAAGAAAGTCATAGAGGTTTAGAACACATGAGGTGAGCAAGACAGCCTTTTGATGCAAGAATTTATTTTCCGTTAAACATCCCTTAATCGCTAAATTGTACGGTTTGAATATCATATCTAATATAAAATTATATTAATATTCTCTGATATAAAATATCTAAAGTAGAACATTTGACAGTGTCCTTGTTACATATGTTACATGTACTCGTAGTAATATGTAATACCAGTAGATTTTGCATAAGAAACTAACCCTAAACAAACCCTAATCCTGACCCTAACTCATGTTTAATATTACCCAGTGCCATAACTGCATATTTAGACTGTAACAAAGATATATTAAAGTAGAGTGTAACCAAACCCAAAATGTCTGAATACAAAAAAAGTAGCTGGAAAATAACCAGATGATTTTGGCCTCCATCAAGATTCTGGAGTTCAATGTACTGACGTTGTTCTTTCATCCATCAAAGGCCGGGCAAACCCAAAAATCCAAAAAAAAAAACCTAAATTATTAAAAAATTAAATTAAATTTAACTTAAATAATTAAGAAAATTTTAGCAGCAAAGTCTCTAAAAATAATGAAAATGCTCAAATATTCAAATAGCATTCAAAAATAGTCATTTAGTCCACTTTGTTACTATAAGTTGAGGCATATTTTATTCTAAAACTTTTTCCAGAGAAAAATAGTGTCGCCACCATTACTGAAGTAACCTTCCTACAAACTTTATCTGTGTTTACGTCAGTGTGGAATTGTGTGCCTTGTTGACGGCAAACTCATTAAGGACTAAATGAAAGTGATGAGATTTGATTTTAGACCGCATCTGGAACAAATGGCCCAGGCGTTCCCTGTTCAGTCTGGCCAATTTCGGAGGCCCGTACCAACCCACAACCCCCCTCTCCACCCGCCGACTGACACACACACCGGTTTAGATCTGATATTTATTTCATCGGTTTTGTGTACGCAGTTGGTCTGATATGAATATGATTCCACGCTTTGATGCAGAGACAGATTGTAAAGTGTGATTTTATTAAATCCTTCATTAGGATTCATCAGTGAGATTGGATCAGAAAAAGGTCACTGTGCAAATTCGGCCCACTCACCCCCCAACGGCACCCCTCGCAATCGCCCTCCCTCTCGTTTGCCTTCGCTCTCTCATTTCTCTCTCATTTGCTCTAGTAGGAGGGGGGGGTTGGCCACCACTACTGAAATGAATTTGCTGTGAAAATGGGGAAAAATTAGCATTATGGGCTGGTGGAGGAATACAAGGTGAAAGTGACATTATCTCCCCCTTCACGTCTCCTCCCTCTCTTCTCTTTCCCCTCCTCCTCTCATTCCCCGCTTCCGTTCTCCGGTGCCTTTGCGGGATGATGGTGCCACAAATCATTTGTACGCTCTCATTTGGGTCTACAAGCCGCGATGGTGCTTACTGCTCACGGAGCAGATGACTTTCAGAGAGGGGGGAGTAAAGGGGGAACGGCTATTTTCTGGCACATGAAAACATCAGTTGGAGTTGGAGCTGAAATTGAGAGGGAAATTGCTCTCGCCATATGTCATCTTTTGCTCAGGGCTTTTTTTTCCCATTGGGTGCATGTTATGCATGCATCTGCACACGAAGCAGTCTTGGTGTTAATTGTTATTATTGAAGAGTAATGTGTGCCCTAACGCCAGTTTATCTGTATCTGTAGACCTGCTGGAGTTTAGTGTACTTTAAGGCTTAGGCTAAAGAAAATCGGTGATTATGTGATCTTTCCTCACATTTACTGATTCAGTGGCTTCAGTAAGTTATTTTAATTAGCATAGGCTGCAGGACCTTAGCCTTTCCTACTTTTGTAAGCACAGATATCAGTTGTTGTGCAAAGAATCTAAACTATCAATATAATTTTTGCTCAGTTGATCCTGTTCCGACACTCAATGTAACCCAGATCAAATGCATGTACAGTACAGTTCATCTGCCTCTGCTTTCTCTTTATCGATTGGCTAGTGAAGTCATTTGACGCAAACCATAGTGAGTCATATACTGGGGATGTGGTTTAGCAAAGAAAAAAAAATGCTGTATATTATCAATATATAATTGTCATCAATAAATAATTATTATCATCAGTGAACTGTTCCCTAGCTGAAATGTGTACTCTCTTATAATGATAATATACTTTCTGCTGTATCTGAAGTGATTTTGTGATTGTTATTTTATGTGATATAATATATACATTATATTTATACTGCATATTATTCATTCATTAATCACCTGTCCGGCTCAGATATAGTAACTTTCTGTTCTTTCTGTTTAATGAGACACACTTTTATTCATAAAGTCTTCTAGTTTCTTTTAGTGACAGACAATGATTTTGATGGCTTTTGTATTTTCTAAAACTAAAGTCAATGACTATAAAGACAATTATAACAATAACTATGTTAGCATCCACACCAACACACATTAATGTTCAGTTTTAAGCATGTTATGTCTGCCACTTTACAGTAAATGTGTGTGCTCTTTAAAGTTTATGGATTATGGATTATAGAGCTCTTAGTCTCTCTGTTCCAGTGAAACGATAAAACAAAATGCGCACAGTTTTAGTTGGTTAATTAAAAAACCGACAGACAGGCAAAATCTGAACCACAATATCTCATATTAAGTGAGCCGAGATGCTTCACTTTTGGTTTAAGGTGAAGTTTGGTTTAAGCCTCAGCAACAAAAGAAGCGTGAGTGTGAGTGTATAATCCCTGATGACTCTTTGAATGTCTACTTTCTGTTTTCCCAGAACCCTCTTCTTCTCTCCCCATACAGACACAATTCTTCCAGCACACTGGCTGTATTACCACTTGTGCCTGAACTGATCATCCAAACCCTATGAATGACATTACAGAGGGATTATCACCACACACTCACCCACACACACACATATAGCTGTATGCACATTCACACATTGCTTGAAGAGTCTGCTGTAGTTCTCAAATAGAAATACACCTGACCACTCAAGCGTGATTCATCTGTTACACTCACACGCTCTCGCACATGTTAACGCAGACATATGCGAGTGCATGAACACACATGTACGGATCATTCACACGCTGTCGCACGGCCTTGCCCTGGAAAGCATGCGTATACACACGCATACACTGCGAGTGTGAAATAAGAATCATGCCCTAAAGCAGACTTCTGCACTCTCCATGACGGTTCCAAAGGGACCTCCATCTGTGAGATTCAAATGCAATATTTATTGCCAAATGAGACGGCCGTTATTAAAAACCATGTTTGTGTGAAATGCGTGTGCGTGGGTACACAGGTATGCATGCACACGTACATGTCCATATGTATGTTTTACATTATCTGCGTTGTGCTCCCTTTCACACAAATGAGTTGTCTATTACAAACATGCTGATTTATGGAACCCTGTTTCCACTTCAGAGTAAAAAACAAAAAGGTAATTGTGAGGTGAAGTTTAAAATAAAAAAAACATTAAGTCACATTGTGACATGTAAAGTCACAGTTATGATTTTTACTATAATTCTAATTTTATCATTAATATAATTAATAATTATATTGTTATAAATAAATATAATTACATGTATTATAATTATTATGACATTTATTGATTATTACACAATTTAGATTTTTACTCTTCACTTTATTACAACTTCATTGTGTTCAATCTACTTAAATATCTAAAATTAAAGACTATACTTAAAGCAGTTGTGACCACTATTTTTTGGCAATAACTGAAATTAGATGGGTGAACTTTTAGCTCCCAGCATGCTCTGCAAAGGACTTAATTGGGAAAGTAAATGTGGAAATTAAGTGTTATTTTATGCATTTTTGAATAAATTCAAAAACCTGTTAGTGTTTACTGTTTAGTTATGTTGCACATTTGGAAGAGATTCGGTTGTTGAAGCTTTTGAGGTTACCACTGCACTGAAGAGGCTGTGGTTAGACTGAAGGATGGTTATATGACTGTGGTGTAATGAGAAATGTATTTGCAAAAGAAAAAATTAGTTAATTTGACCCTTTTTTCAGTGTGATGCAGAAATGAGGTTCCATATTCAATAAACTCATTGCATTGTGGAAGTTAATGCAGGCACCTTCCATAGGTTTAAGAAGTTATTAAGTCATGAGACACAATTAGCAAACCATTTATTTGCATAATGTGACATATTTCTGAGCAAAATGATATTCCAGAAAAAATGTAGGCTATTACTTGATTTTATTCATCTGGACTTAACTGGATTGGGAAAAGTGGGCATGGCATACAAGAATGCATCATTATGGTCTCTGGTCTTCGTATGACTGTTGGCTGGAGGGGAGGGGATCAAATAATAGGGCTGGATGATGTCAGCGAACCAGAAAGTCATTTTGTTTTGATCAATGTTTATAAAAACTTTTTTTTTTCCCAGTGAAGTAATGTACATCAATGTGTTGTTCACAATAATACCAAGATTGTCTATTAAAAAAGGAAATGGGTCAACTTTGTTTTTGTATCGACTTCAAAGTCTGTGACAATAGAAGTGAGGAGCCCGATTCTGCTTTCTCAAACTTGGAGAGCTTCACTTGCTGTGAAAACTTTTATTAAAAACCAATTTGGCAAAGCCTAGATATGGCTGTAAACCATTTTGCCTCTCGCTTTCGACAAGCTGGAAATGAATAAAAACTGCTGATGGTCCATGTTCTGTAAGTTCCACTTCAGTTCAGCCAGTTTAGAAGATTTATCTAAACTCAATTTAAAAATTTAAATTCACCAATATATTTTAAAAACATTTACTGTAATGAATTCAGGAAATTCTTAATCATAGTTCGGCTGTTTTAAAATCTCTCCTAACCCTTAAGTATTTCTACGTCTTAATTTCCCGGCTATTCTTGGCTTGATGGCTAAGCAGTACCGCACTGATTCTGGTATGTGGAACATGGCATGTCTTTATAGTCTAAGCGCCTCAGTCTTATCTGCTGATTATAGGGTCGTGCAGCTCTAAAGACTGATGGTTGAATGTTTACGGTTTAAAAAGATAAATTGACGGCTGCAAGGTGTGAAAGAACTGTGAGCTTTCGTTTTCTGCATCTTTGGACACAGATAATGGACTGCAAGGCTGAATCTGAAAGGTGAAGCAGAATGGATATACTTGCTGAAGAGAAAAATAAATAGCTGAAGTTTTACATGTATCTGCCTATTCCACTCAACATCTACTCTCATTTCTTTCCTTTCCCATTTCATTCATTTTCCCTCAGCTGTTTTTTGAAAAGAAACACTGGATGTGTGGGCGAAAAAGCATGCAATTCAAATACACTCTGAAGTGCAGCAACAGTGAAAGCAAAAATTATACTAATCAACATTGCTGAGCAAAAAATATATCCCAGTGCTCTGTGAGTACCCATGCGGTGGTCTGCACATTAACGACTATTGAATAAATTGTCAAGTTGACCACATCAAATAACCCCATTGTAAGGCCTGTTGCTTTCACAGCGACCTACTTCGAAAACTCATTCTTGACCTTTCAGTTCTGGCTCCTGATAGAGGCCAGATTGGCCCCAACTAAGGGGTCCAGCACTAAGATTATCTCCCTATAATTACCTTCCAAAGATGAAAGGAAAGAACACGCTGTTTTGCCTGTCTGTCGATTTACATGTCAACGTGTGTTCTGCCAAAGACTTGAGTAGGGTTTTTATGTATGTGTTAATGGTAGCTCACGTGTATATCTTTTTCTCTTCCCAAGTCTTCTAAAAGCACTATGCTAAAAGCCCCTTGGAGCTCCTAGATGATCACACGCTAACAACCCATTCAGTAGTTTACCCTCAACGTGTATTTCACCTTCCTATTCCACGTGTTGTGTACGTGTAACATGGTCAATTATGTTATAATGCAGCTATACAGTATGCCGTGTATGTCATTTTGCGGGCTGCACTGTGTGTTTTGTGCTACTGTGCTGCTTCCAATGGGCTCTTGAGAGTAAACAAAGTGCTTCACTTCACAGGGTACACATTATATGGCGCCGCATGGAACGCAGGTTTACTTTGCATGGTAAACATAATCAAACTCCACTTACATATCTTTATCTGTTCTCTTCTGTCCTCTTTCGCCCAGGGACATTTTTTGTTTGAAAACGTGTCATATGCACCACCCTTTTAAACACCTTTTGGATGAAATTGACCCAAAATCACCCAAATCAATCCCTGATCTCAATGATGCTCTTGGGTCAATGATCTTGGGTCAAAAGAGAATTAATGGTTAAAAGAACGGGGAAAATTATGTAGTTTAAAACATGTAAATGTGGTCTTTGTATTCTTGTTGGTTTCATATTGTTTAAAAAATACATGCCATTTTTAAGAAACTATTTTAGATTTCTTTTGACTTGTCAAGTTGTACAACAATCAAGTAATGAAGTAATTTGGGTAACATTTTATTTTAAGGCATCCTTGTAAAAATGTTACATGTACTTACTATTATAATAACAATTAGTTATGCATAATTACATGTAAGTAACCCTAAATCCTAATCCTAACCCTAACCCTAAATGCCAAACCCTAATCCTAACACTAACCATATATTAAGTGCATGTAGTTAATTAATATTAAATGTATAATTACACTGTAACAATGACACCTTCAAAAAACCCCATTTTTTAAGAAATTTTAATTTAATAACGGATTGAATGAAAATGGCATGTTGTGGAACCCTTAATAAGATATCAATAATATTTGGTTACACTTTATTTAAGGTGTCCTTGTTACATTATAAGGATTAGTGTTTGCTTACGGTTTTTACTTGCATGTAATTATGCAGAATTTATTGCTATTATAATAGTAGGTTACATTTAACAAGGACACCTTAATGAAGTGTACCCAACTATATTTAAATATAATATATAGTAGTATATATATATATGATATATAGATAATATAAATGCAACCCGATTCCAAAAAGTTGGGACACTGTACAAATTGTGAATAAAAACGGAATGCAATGATGTGGAAGTTTCAAATTTTAATATTTTATTCAGAATACAACATAGTTTACATATCAAATGTTTAAACTGAGAAATGTATCATTTTAAGGGAAAAATAATTTGATTTTAAATTTCATGGCATCAACACATCTCAAAAAAGTTGGGACAAGCCATGTTTACCACTGTGTGGCATCCACTCTTCTTTTTATAACAGTCTGCAAAACGTCTGGGGACTGAGAAGACAAGTTGCTCAAGTTTAGGAATAGAATGTTGTCCCATTCTTGTCTAATAAAGGCTTCTAGTTGCTCAACTGTCTTAGGTTTTCTTTGTCGCATCTTCCTCTTTATGATTGCCAAATGTTTTCTATGGGTGAAAGTTCTGGACTGCAGGCTGGCCATTTCAGTACCCGGATCCTTCTACGCAGCCATGATGTTGTAATTGATGCAGTATGTGGTCTGGCATTGTCATGTTTGAAAATGCAAGGTCTTCCCTGAAAGAAACGACTTCTGGATGGGAGCATATGTTGTTCTAAAACTTGGATATACCTTTCAGCATTGATGGTGCCTTTTCATATGTTTAAGCTGCCCATGCCACACGCACTCATGCAACCCCCTACCATCAGAGATGCAGGCTTCTGAACTGAGCGCTGATAACAACTTGGGTTGTCCTTTTCTTCTTTAGTCCGGATGACATGGCGTCCCTTTTTTCCAAAAAGAACTTCAAATTTTGATTCGTCTGACCACAGAACAGTTTTCCACTTTGCCACAGTCCATTTTAAATGAGCCTTGGCCCAGAGAAAACGCCTGCGCTTCTGGATCATGTTTAGATATGGCTTCTTTTTTGACCTAAAGAGTTTTAGCTGGTTATGTATCCGCAACGGCGAATGGCACGGTGGATTGTGTTCACCGACTATGTTTTCTGGAAGTATTCCTGAGCCTATGTTGTGATTTCCATTACAGTAGCAATCCTGTATGTGATGCAGTGCCGTCTAAAGACCCGAAGATCACGGGCATCCAGTATGGTTTTCCCGGCCTTGACCCTTACGCACAGAGAATGTTCCAGATTCTCTGAATCTTTGGAATATATTATGCACTGTAGATGATGATAACTTCAAACTCTTTGCAATTTCAACTTCAATCTTTTTCTCTGAGAAACTCCTTTCTGATATTGCTCCACTATTTTTCGCCGCAGCATTGGGGAATTGGTGATCCTCTGCCCATCTTGACTTCTGAGAGACACTGCCACTCTGAAAGGCTCTTTTTATACCCAATCATGTTTTTGCCAATTGACCTAATAAGTTGCAATTTGGTCCTCCAGCTGTTCCTTATATGTAGATTTAACTTTTCCGGCCTTTTATTGCTACCTGTCCCAACTTTTTTGTAATGTGTAGCTCTCATGAAATCCAAAATGAGCCAATATTTGTCATTACATTTCAAAATGTCTCACTTTCAACTTTTGATATGTTATCTATATTCTATTGTGAATAAAATATAAGTTTATGAGATTTGTAATTATTCCATTCCTTTTTTACTCACAATTTGTACAGTGTCCCAACTTTTTTGGAATTGGTTTGTATATAAATATATAGTATATATATATATATATATATATATATATATTATAGACAGTCTATCTATATATATATATAAGATATTATAAGATATCTTAAATGCTGTCCCAAGATAAATTAATTATTAATTAATAAATACCATCGTTTCTGGGAATTGCACAACTTGTACAACCTGCCAAACCTTGCCTTGTCTTAAATATGTTTTATTACTTTGATATATCGTAAGAAATATATTGACCTTTCATAGAGTGATGGTCGACATGGATCCTCTCTGTGAATTTTTTTTTTTTATTTCTACAATCTTTACTTAGATATCAAATATGAATAATAGCAATCGTTCAATATTCATTTTTTCTAAGAAAATAGTACCTGAATAAATTAAAATAAAATCAATTTAACTTAATAAAACTTTAAATTAATACTGTTTTTTCCCCTACAGAAATTATACTTCTAGTAAATTTTCTTGAAAGCATTGCATTTTTAAACTTCATCTTCGTCGTCATCTTCTTCTACATCACCCTGACCTCTTGACCCTCTTGTGTCTGAATGACAGCAAATCCCTGCATCCATGTTCCAACATCTAGTGAATGTGTTGTTCAGGTGTCCACATACTTTTGGCCCTGTATTGTATGTTACCATAGCCTGAAGAAGACTGGATTGTCCCATTATCCAAATAATGTATTCTCATCCCATCAAGTCACTGGAAATTATGTTAGTACTTAAAGGTTCCATGTGATTCCGGTAAAGACCGTAAAACCCATCTGCACCCTTTATAGCTGCATGCAAGACTCCTCAAGGAAAGGTTTTCGACTACAACAGCTGTGTTCACTGCGTTTTTCATGTCACACCGCCTCTGTGCATGTACGCGGGTGCGTGCGAGTGTTTGCGCACATGTGCATGAGCGTTAGAAAGTACACCTGCTCTGGAATGAAAATGTCCCTTGTCTGTAATTTACATGCAAATCAAAACACATCCACTTTCCAGCACAGAAATGCATTCTGGGATTGTCAGTTTCCGCTGGCCCGTACAGGTCAAGCAGAAGTTATTGTGCGTGTTTGTCACATTAAAACACATTAAATTGCCCTTGTTTCTTTCTCCTCCCAGCAAGACCCAAAGAGTTTTTACTCTTCGGTCCACATTGTGGGGAGAAAATAGCCAATTCTCCTATTTAACCTCCATTGCCATATTTATATAGCTATTTAACTCGCGCAGGCTTATTATTTGATGGTGTTTGTTCGACCCCAGGCTCTGAATTATGGAATATCATTGAAGAGTCAAGTTGTTTTTCATCTTTGCTGTGAGGCGCTATTTGTTCCCCCTACAGTTCCACATCGCTGCCTCTGATTGAACAGAAGGCAAGAAAACTGTCAAACTATCATGGATCTCTCTCTCCCGCCCTTCATTTTTTTTCTTTTACTCTCTCGCGCTTTAATATAGTATCTCTCTCATCCGCACACCCTCTCATTCTGCTTCTTGTCGATTTCCCCAGTGTGCTCTTAAACTGCTAGTGTAATTTAAATACGGAGCTCTGCGTTAGCGGGAGGCACTTTGCCTCTATGATGGGGGAGAGGATAGCAGAACAATAAGGCGAATGAGATGGGGAGGCCGGAATGGGAATTGGCTTACATTATCACACAGCATCTAAAACCAGAGTGCAGAGGGCTTCTAACACAATGCGCACTAACAGCCCTGCCCTTGAATACTAAGCAGACCTATTTAAAGCAGCACAAACAGAGCAATTTGTGTCGCGTTTTGTTTCGTTTGGGCGTTTTTCTTGCAATTTCACTCCGCCGCAGAACTTTATTGTGTAACGAAAAGAGATTCGACATCAAAATGCACCAAGCATCAGAGGCCGAACATCAACGGGGCCGCTCAGAGCAAGGATTGGCTGAGAGATTAGAAACGTACGGCTCTCTCGGCCCGCAATGGCACCTGCGTATGTGTTGCACGAGGGCCAAAACCTTTCCGTGAAATGCTGCACTCGAAAGATAACTGGAGTGTTGTGCCTGAGGGTCTCGCTGTGATGAAGCTTTTCCTTCGCTTCTGTCCCCAGCTGAGCATTTTTGGACATTTCAGAAGGACAGGAGTCCTTTTTTGTGCCGTTTCCTATCGTTGAAACAAAGCAAGTCTGTTTTACGACATGAAAAAGTGCCACTTGTTCTGTGATCCATCCTCTTCTTCTACTGTGTGGTCCTTCTTTTCCCTGATGTTGTGTTTCATTCGGTCTTTTTCTCTTCCGCCCCTCCCCCGTTCCTCTGTGGATTGTTCGGCATTATGACTAAGAGTCACTTTGAGTCACTGACCTGCTCTTTATTGATTGGGGTCGATCTGACTGTATCTCCTTCCCAGTTTCACTCAACTGAACCTCATCAATAAACAGATCCTCAAAATGATGAAGACCGGGGTAGTCAGAGAGGCGTTCTTTTCATCTTCTTAGTCACAGAATGGCTGGTCACTATTGTTTTATGTCTCTTTAGACTGCTTTCTTTGATTTCAGTCCTATTTCTCATGGCCCTGATAAATATTGATCTGGGAAATGTATTCTCTTTCTCTCAAGCTTCCTGCTTTTTTTTCATTTTTCTGGAGTGCGGTGCAAGTCTATATGTGCCTTCTGTCTTAGTGACACTAATACTTCCTCTAAACGATCCAGAAGCTTAGATTTACAAATATACTGTTACCGAACACTGGTTTACTTTACTCAAGAGCAAATAATCTCTGTGCAACCTCCTAGTTGCTGGTCTCCTATTTGTGGCAATACTGCAACATGTAGCCTACAATATGGCTAATGATGGACTTGGACTGGATATGATAAAAGGCCTTATACATTTGAAGATTTAGAGCACAACCTGGTAGAAAATATGGAGTTTGGATATGTGATGACTATGTATGAGTTGTAACCTTCTGGACAGTTGGGGTTAGAGGGTCTTGTCCTGTTTCTTGATTTGTTCCACATTTGTTCCACCCGTTTTCTACAACTTTATAACTGTAGTATTGAAGTTGTAAAATGGGACAAAATAAGCTTTTTAATAATTCACAAGTCATACTTTTATAAAAGAAATTCAGGAACCCAAAATTCCATCTGTTTTTTTACCGGTAGAGGGTATAAATGGACACTCTCTAAAGAGTTTATTTGCATTTGATCTCTGAACAGGATGTGGACTCCTGTAGATAAGGTCACTTCCCACACTCTCAATCTGTGCATGATTACATTTCTCAGTATATGATATATAAGGGATATGATCTCACTCACTGACTCACCATATGGTGGGGAAGTAATCTTCCTCTCCCTGCTGATTGGACAAGAGAGTGACTTCTGTAATTAGATCAGATTAGAAGAAGGATGGGGGCTTTGCCTTTGATTTTTATTGATTACTAAGACTAATTAACAAAATAATAAACACTTCTTCTTAGTTCAAAGAACAATTATTAAATAATTCAAGTACTGTCCATACATAAAAACATCTGCTTGTCTGCAGCCACAGGCATTACTTGACTGGTTAACCTCCCTATGACTAGCATCTGACCCCGGCTGGTCAAACTAAAAGTAGTAGAGGACAGGGGTCATGATTTGGGCCATTGCATTATATAGTGGCCACTATCTCTGCCGAGTAAATTGCTAAAGCATTTACACTATTGGTAAGTTGACTTGCAATGTTACATATTTTACAAAAAAAAATAGAATATGATTAATTAATTTAATTGGTAAAACTTTACATGAAGGTTCTATTAATGCAATAGCTAACATGAAATAATGAGCAGTATTTTACAGCATTTATTAATCTAGGTTAATGTTAATTTTTACATATACTAATAACATTTTTAACATTCAAGTTGTTTAAATTAACATCAGTTATTTATATTAGTTAACATGAATTAACAATGAACAATAATACATTTATAATGTAACATTATCCTAGATTAATATTGCTGTAAAAATTGATGTTCATTGTTAGTTCATGATACCTAACACATTAACTAATGGTAAATAATTGAACCTCACTGCAACTTGTTCAATCACAAGTTTCTCAAATTAATTCTGCATCAATTTATTAATGAATTACCTATATCCATATTTTCTCCATTGATTTTTTGGGGGGTGAATCATATCAAATGAGAATACTGCACTTTGTAGAGGTCCTACTCTTTTTTTACTAATGTAATAATGTAAAGTCCTGGCCTAATGTACTGGGATGACCATTTATAGATTAATGAAAAACACTTTGTTTTCGCAATTTACGTTAGTAAATTCTCTTTCTTTCTTTCTGTCTCTCTTTCTGTCTGTCTCTCTCTCTCTGGAACATATGTCAGGGGAACAGCGGAGCTAATTAGTGACTTGTATTGTATTAGTCTTACACTGCTGTTCGGCCTGACTGTGGGTTCTGTTGCCTGCAGCAGGAGGTCTTTCATTGCTCCTAATGGGGTTTACCCCTCTATCTCTCTCTGTTCCATTCAGCAACTCTACCGTACTACCCCCATCCACACCTCAGACAGTCCTTACTCACATCCATTGACACACATATCCATTCAGACTAAATCACCTGAAAAAATCAGTACTATATCCTTAGCCTGTAGAAACAACGTTTTGGGAGTGACAAGTTCAGTTAAATTCATGAATGAATCATCTAAATTATTGTTCTGGTGTGTACCAAATAAAGCTGGGACTTGAAATATATAATGGTTAACATTGTAATAAAGGGTGCAACAAGAGACATATTACCCAGACTAGTGCAAAATTCAGAATTGAGGAATTTTCTTCCTTTGTATTCTTTGTATTTTAAAAGTGGGGTAAGCGATATTTCAAAAACGCTTTAGAAAACTGATTCGGGACGACTAGCAAAACAAACTTGTAGCCAAACAGCAGTAAGTGGCGTGTCTACTCATGATGCGGAGGAGAAAGCGCTCAGTGCACAGGACGGACATTATCCGAGCCGAGCGACAGAAAGATAGAGATTGCGGATAAAAAACAAAAGAGGAAAACGTCTGCTGAACAAAAGAAGGCTTACGATAAGGCTAGAAGTAGGACCTGTGTAAATATCGGGTCAGCTTTCCAGTGCTGGAGAGAACTCGAGGAGCGGAAGGCCTGCGGTCGGACGCCGAGGTTGCTTTGTTTCTTCTCAATAGGTGAGTAACACTGTGTCTGTGCCACAACAGCTAAAGTCTAGTACACTGGACGCGACAAAGCGACCGATGAAAATCATTTGAAATTTGTGTCAATACGTCATAAATAGAACGCAGCAGCAGTTTTCTATCGGGGATTTGTCGTGTCGTGCCCACATCCATTGTAGACCATCGATATATATATATATAAAAAAAAAAAATATATATGTTGTAGACAGCATCACTTATAATGAGTTCTACAGTATTTTGTCGCGCCGCGCCACTCGATTCCGGTGTAGACACGGTGTAACATTAGTTTTGCTTTGTTTCACAGAACTAACATATGCTGGGTTGCGTACGTTATTGTTGGGCCGAGCTATCAAATAGGGGTCGAGACCCTTTGTGGGGTAGGGCTGTTGTGTTTGGTGATTTCAATGTCCACATGGGCTACCAAAGTAGCTTACCCCTCCTTTACTAACAGAATTCAACACATGTATTGTCTTCTAGCATGAAGTGTTTCTTCTTATAATCGTAATATATCTACTATATATCCACCCATACCTCCCGTCTTTCACTACTCCCTCTATCAGGGCTCTGTCCTTGATCTTATAGAACATTTGCCTGGCCTGTAAATGTTCAAGAGTATTGGACTAAAAGGCTTTAACACTTTTTTCTAGTTAAATTTCACAACTCTATGACCTTTGAATGTTTTAAATGCTACCTCAATTTCCATATAAAAACTAAACAGATAAATTACTGAAATTCTGATGTTTCTGATAGGGAACACTATTCACTCTTAACTAAGAGTGTAGTAATTCTATGTTGTAGTTAAGTTTTATGTATAGGGGGGTTAAGGATCTAGAATATGGTCATGCAGAATAAGGCATTGATTTGTGCTTTATAAGTACTAATAAATAGTCAATATGCTAGTAAAATGCATTCTAATAAGCAGCTTGTTCATAGTGAATAGTGTTCCTAAAGTGTTACCACCCTCATATTACTAAATTATTTATTTATTTATTTATTTACGGAATTTTTTATATTTTGGGGTTATAAATTTGTTGTATAAACACTTCGGTGAACATGTCAACATTGTGTGTTTCAGAACATATAAACATTTCTTATTATGTTTGCAACTAGCCCATCTCTCGATTTCACTCAAGGAAGAGATGAACCGGCCCAAGAGGAGAATAGAGAAGCAGCAGTTGTCGTGTCGGCAGTCTGTACTCTTCCTGTCCCCTCTGGATTCAAACTCTGAGCCCGGGGGGGGTGGGGGGAGATATGTGAGCACAAATGTCAAAAGTCACTGCACCCGAGGGGCCACACTTCTCCAAGCCAAGCTGTGTCTCTCTTCTGACAAAGGCAATGCCGATTGTCCTTTCGGTGCAGCATTAATTGCATTCGAGCTTCACGCCACACTCCTCCAAAAGAGACAAAAGCACAAGTTTGTATCTTTGTCTCAATCTGTAGTCTGTCTCACAGAGTATTTTGGCTCCATTTAATTTTGTCATTTTGTCAATTCACATTTATATTCCTCTCCAGTCTCTGTGTTTAATACAGGTCTGGTCACCACAGCAACTGAACTATGACCTGCCTCCACATCCTGTCCTTCGTTTCTCATCTCCATAACCTCATATAATCCGAACCGTCTCATTTTCTCCTCTTCCTGCAGTATTGATACCGTGGAGTATTGTGGTCTTGTAAGTGTGTTTTATCCGCTAGATAAATGGCAAGCAGCTAGCATCTGAAGGCTGAATGTGTATTAATATTGATTTAGCTGTTGAAGATGTATCTAACTCCGTCCTCATCACAGATGAAATATAATAAGTCCATGCAGGCCAAGCTTTTTAATGTGGGCCGCCTAATATAGTATTCAACTTTAATCTTTATGAATTATGAATTTCGCTCTGTGGTCGAAAACGCAGAATTTACATAACCCCGCTGACCAGCTCATGTATTTTTAAAAAAGACCAGGCTTTATTTTCCTCTTCTCTTTCTCTTCTACTTTGACAATCAGAACCGTCATTATAATATTAAACAAGGTCATTTACATTTCGCTGCTGAATTTAATGGCGCTGTATTGATCTGCGGGTGTCAGGCTATCCTCATTAAATCACTGAAGGGGAAGAGGCACTCGCATACACACGCTTTCCTCGGCTCCTCTGATCTGTGCTCTATTTATGATGCGCTTGTAAAGGTATTTACAGATTCCTGGAAAGACATTTTTCAAATTGAAATGAGACACTCTGAAGCCGAGTGAAAGAGTGAAAAGCACTGATGCCACGCTCCCATGCGCACACATGCGCACCTATCATGTCAACCGTTTCAAACGGCAACAACTCTTCCCTGGCCCCTGGTAGGATGTGTCATGTTGCCTGCTACCTGAAGTCAATATGCAGCGAACGGAAAGTGATGGACTCTGCGAGTACGAGAAGTGAAGAATTCCCCTGTGCATTCTTTATTTTTCATCTCTTCGTCGTTGTTCTTAAATAATATTCACAAAAAAACAATATACAGTATTGGATCAGCATTTTATTTGCTGTTCAAACCATGTTTTATTTTAATTTTTCTGTTTAAGATTTTAGGCGGCAAATCCTAGAAGCTGTTTTCCACATGGAAACTAGATGTTTTTTATGCTGCCAAACTTCTAAAAGAACAGAAAAGCGACAAATAGTGCCATTTTCTATTGGACAGCAGTGCGAATAACAAAATGTATCAGTGAATAATGGCTTAAAATTAAAATTATTATGAAAAGTAAAGATTTTTTAATGTTTTTGAAAGGAATAGTCTTATGCTCACCCGCCGGCAATTTTTGTAAAAAAATACAGTAAAAACAGTAAAATTGTGAAATATTATTACAATTTAAATAACAATTTTCTATTGTAATATATTTAAAAAATATAATTTATTCCTGAGATTCAAAGCTGAATTTTCAGTAGGCCCATCATTACTCCAGTCTTCAGTGTCACATGATCCTTAAGAAATCACTCTAATATACTGATTTGATGCTCAAGAAACATTTATTATTATCATCAATGTCGGAAATGGTTGCTGGCTGATGCTCCTCTCTTTTGATGAATGGAAAGTTAATCAATTTAATATGTCCTTGCTGAATAAAAGTATAAATTAATTGATTTCTTTAAATCTTACTGACCTCAAAGTTTTAAATGGTAAAGTCAACATTCTAAAACCACAATAATATGATATAAAGTCACATTGCAAAAAAGAAAATCCCAGTTATTTTAATAATTTTAAGTGGAATTGTGTTTCTATAAGGGTGGATAAATAAGTAAATGAATGAATGAATTAATTAATTTTTTTAAGAGTACTAATAGAAACAAACAGTGACATAGATGTGTATGCTGTAATAAATAAAGTGGTCTCACTACAGCACTATTAGGTAGCATAATGCTGTGGGTACTTCGATCAAGATGATGAAAGTGGTTGTGATCACGGTCATGATCTATGGTATGAGATTCTTGGTTAAGCACAGCCTAATGATGGAACATGTCATGTATGTGCACTTAACCAAGCCCTGTGTCACATCCACTTATTTGGATTAATTAAAAAATTACCATAAGTAGAGTGTCATTAAAGTCATTATAGCTTGATGGGATGTGAAAATCGAGCAGCACCATCAGAGGAGAAGAGAAAGATGATTTACTGGGGAAACAGAGGGTTAAGTTAACTGGAGACTAAGACTGACAAGCCTCAATTAATCACGAAAGACAAGATCAGATTTACACAGTAAGTAAGAGAAATGAGAGCTGCAAACACTCAACTACAGAATGCAATTGTGTTTTATTAAATGTAAGCAAAGATAGGGAAAATGTGAAAGAACAATAAATATGCATCAGATAGTAGTTCTTTTTCCAGACCTCATCCCTGACATTCTATCCGCGGTGTTTTATAAGTGAACAGAGCTGTTACGCTTGCAAATCACGTAAAGTCTATGGATATTTCTTCGAACATTTTAAAATCCTTGATTGTATTGATTGATTGCTTTGTTTGTTTGTGTGTGTGTGTGTTTGTGTGTTTGTGTTGTTTTGTGTTGTTTTTTGTTTGTTGTTTTTACCTGATTGATTGATTGAGAAAGAAATGTCGTAATAGATAATTAATTACTTTACCATCTTAAAATAAATAAATGTAATTGAAAGTAGAATCAAATAAAAAAAAACTTTGGTAACACTTTATTTTATGGTGTCCTTGTTACACGTTTCATGTACTTACTGTTATAATAACAATTAATTATTCATAATTACATGCAAGTAACCATAAGACAAACCCCAATCCTAACACTAACCATATAGTAAGTACATCTAGTTAATTCCTATCACTGATACTAAATGCACTACCATTAATTTGCTAAAATTTTAACTAAAATTAAAAAGAAACTGAAAATGATATTAAACTTCCCTACTTTTGAGATTTTTGTTGATTTACCCTTGTCCCACAAACACATTTTAATCTTAAAATATGAAAATTTGTCCTAAAAATATATGTATTTAATAAAAATTTGAATTTAATAAGATTTTAAAACTTTAATAAATGTAAAATTGTATTTCTTTACAAATTAATGCATTTGATAAATTATGAAAACAAAGAGAACTCTGAATAAAGACTCTGAACTCTGGATGAACAAAATTTTTCCACATTTGTTGTGTGAAATTTATTTATAAAAAGTTTTAGAAGTTAGAAATAAAATGGAGACAACAGTGTCCAATCAAGTCATAATTTTGTCAAATTCTAAACAAAAACAAACAATAACAACAAAAATGTGTGCAAATATTATTTATTTGTATTTAGGATGCATAAAATACTATAAGATAATTAGCCTTATCAAGACAAACGAGTCTTCCAAACATTTTCTTCCAAAATGTCATTTCTATCATTGTCATTTAACTACAGAATATTATTAAAAATGAGAAATTCTTGTGACATCAGCATGTTCACTGCTGGATGTTGTTATTAGACAAAAAATAAGCAATGTCTATAAAATCACAGCATTTACACAGAGTGAATATGACTGTAAAAGTTTTTTGTTGTTGTTGTTGTTTTGTGTGTTTGGTTGTTTTATTAATATTGCTGCATAAACCTCCCAAGTGATACCAACATACAACATGCCAGTCTTTTTTCCTACTTCTCTCTTTAGTCATCATGTTGCTTTCTGAGTTGGTTGTTTTGCATCATGGATTTCAATCTCATTTTATGCTCTAAATTATCACTTAATGAATTTATGGCTTGGTTTTTGAGAACATTGGCTCCCTAATAAGATTGTTAGTCTGTCGAAAAGCATGCCACACTCATTATGTTTTCCAATGGTGTGATTAAGTTGATTTGCAGAGCAAATCCATCAAAAGGGACAGGAGCATATACAAACCAATACACATAACACGCTATAACATGATTATATGATTTAATAAGTTATTAATGTAGTACACTGTGAAAGTAAAGTCATAAAGCCGAGCACAAGAAACACTAATACAGGAGAGCCGATCGGCGAGCAACCATGCAGAATGCATTTTATCATCTGGATACTTGCTTAATTCAATTCATAAGCTTTTCATACATTAATATGAACAAAATAGGCAAATAATTGAAAAGTGAAATTGTTCAGTGATGCTGCACCTAAACATAAACTAACTCAAGGACGTGGAAGCATAAATCAGCCGGCATAGCGTCTCCTGTGAACCATAGACTAGCGTTGTTGTTCTGATAATTAATGTGGATTTGTTTCAAATGCCTTTTTTGTCAGCGTAATGTTTTGCTTGGGATACTATAAATAAAAAAGCAGCCTGTTTTATTTGGAAAGTTCATCTATAAAAGTTGTCTTATTTTTTACTCTTCAAAAGACATTCATATTATTCGTGCCTGGCTTTGTTCAAAGTTTGTTTTGATGTGAAACCAATTATTGTGCTGAACTTGTGGCCCTATGATTTTGTGTTTGGATACTAACAATACAACCATGTAACGGAGCCAAACACTCAATCTATCTGTGCATAAATAATTCATGGCCATCGAGGATAAGGAGGAGGGTTCGATGGATGGCATGTTGCTTTCTGTCACCCATCCAGAAGTTAACTAAAATGACAGTATAAAAGAATGATGAAAAGAGATGTCATTTCACCAAATGCACCCGACTTCACCCCCCCCCCCCCCCCCCCCCCCTCGCTCCCATTTCATATCCCTCCCTTTCTCTCTCTTTTTCTTCTCCTTCGCTCTCCTAGATATATGTCACAGGAAACAGCCCGAACAACGTCTTAATGGTGTCAGTGTTGGCGTTATTGACCGCTGCCACCTCCTCTTAGCGTCGAGTCTGTCACAAAAAATGTCACTGGCTTCTACTGTCACTACCAGGCGTAAAAAAAGAGAGAGAGAAAGTAAATGCACATGTGTGGAGCAGCAGGGGATCGTTTATGTCACACAGACTTATGCTTTAATCCATAGCTGTGTGGTACTCACCAATAAATGGCTTCTAAGAGGACACTACAGTTCGTGACAGCGGTGTTTACTGAACAGCTGCTTGCCCTTACATTTCCACAAAACATTTTAGTGACCAAGGGTCAATGACGAATTTTAAAATCACTTATGGATCACCCTCAATTCAAGGGTTGAAGATTATTTGAATTTTGAAAATTGGATTTCGAAAACATTCCTTGCGTTCCAAGTTTTCTCAGTTATATGGTTTATAGTATAGTGTCACCAGAGCTGGGTAGATTACTTACAAATTGCATGACAAAAGTTGTAGTTAGTAACGTAACCCATTACATTGCACATTTTAGGTAATATAATCACACTACTTTTAGATTACTTTTGACCTAACTCATTTATCACATTGATTTAAATAGAATAATCTTGAACTATACTGATATAAAAATGCAAAGAGTAAGAAAATATATTCAATTCGTTGTAATTTACAACATGAATTCCACTGAACATTACATTATGTCAAGATTTCCCAACAGGGTTGGGTGATTTTAATGATACTCTATTAATAATGAAATCATAAAAATGTAAATTAAAATAAATCAGTTCATACATGCAATCAAAAATAAAACAGTTACTAAAAAAATAATGGTATATAATTGTATATAAAATATTTTATTTGTTTTCATGTCCACAAAACTGAAGACTTTCTGAATGTATATAAATAATAGGCTGTTTCAGAAAGGAACATACAAAAGAAGAAAAAGAGGAATTAGGGAGAATCAATAAATCATGTATAGGCTCAATTTTATTGCTATTTTAAGGATACTATTAATCATGTAATCATAAAAAGGCTAACGGTAGTTTTTACAGTACTTAATTTTTTGAATTTGATTACGTAATCTCAATTATATGGTAATTAGTTACTACCCAATGTGCGTGTCCACCTATAAAAAAAAAAACATGCATATATTGCTTTTTCCCCCCAAATGTCAATGTAAGGAAGTTAATCTAGTGATGCTGTTATTGGGGACTGGTGTTCAAATCCTGACCTTAAATTTTTAATGTATTAGTTTTAGATTAATTATTTAAACTAAAATACATGATTTAAACTTCTACTTTTAATAATTATGCTTAATTACTAAACTAATGACTCAATTTTATATATTATATATCCTTTATAATTATTAATTATTAATAATAATAATATAATCAAATATATATAATATATATAATATTAATTATTTGTATGACATTTAGTATATATGCATTACTTGACTCAAACTGAAGTGACATGAGAATTAGACATGATAAGTCTGTACTTTTATCAAATGCAATAATTTAGGATAATTAAACCAGTTAGGAGCATATTACATGTTGAACCAATTATTCAAGTGTAAAAAAAAACATTGATTGCTGCGTCATGAATGGTTGCATTTATTGCACTGATTCACTGCCATTGAATAATTTGTATTGTACATAACTTGTTTTAGGCCCGTTAATATGTTCAGAAATCTTGTCATATATACTAATACATCATTTTCATACTCTCAGCCATTTTTAAGAATACACATGTATAGTCAGTTTCTGAATAAATGCTATGATAATTCATGAAATCCCTGTTAAATGGTTGTAAAGCATAAAAAAAAACGCTATTGTTAAAAGTTCAAGTTAATGACAGTTTCAGTGGGGAGTTTTTTTAATTATATCTTTACTCTTCCACTTTAGTGTTCCCTCTTAAATGTGAAGGTCAGAAGAGTGTTTTGTAGAAGTAAAGTCTTTCTCCTCGCTCTCTACCTCCCTCTCACACACACACACGCACACACGATAACACACAAATGAAAGTTAAATCTGCGTGGTGCGCGGTAGCTCTTTTCACCTGTCATCTCCCATTAGAGTGTGCAGCGAGTGACCTTGGGCCGTCTCCCCTGCATTAGGGCCGAAGGGGAGTGAACATTGTCTCAGTGTTGAGTTAACGTAATGATAACTCTGTGAAATCAGGTCTGCGCCCTGCACCGGCTCCTATTACGCCTCCCCAAATTAATTTGCAAGGTTGATTCTGCCTTGCTAATGCATATGGCGCATGCTAACCTGCCCACTCACTGCTATTGAATGAGCTTGCATCTGCACACACGCTCAGGGATGGAGACTTCCAAGGTTTAAAGCAAATTCATCATTAGGCCCTATCTAAATGTGAAAAATTCCCGTCATACTTTATGTACATTTTAGATGTTATAATGCTTTTAAACAGCCATTAATAAGTCTCTGAGCTAAAATCACCCGAAACTGACAACAAGATAGGCTTATGTATTGAGGTAGGCCAATAGTTTTTTTTTTTTTTTTTTAATGATCATGCTTTTAGACATGTGTTGTCCATTCATTGCTGGAGAGTGGAATGGATTGTTTAAAACTTAAGTGATAACAGATAAGGGCCAGAAGCAATTAGACCGGTGCGGTAGTTGTAAGGTTAATTCCCAATAAAGAATCGCGTCAACACTAATGCGAGCTGACAGCGAGTAGCATTTTCCTCTGTGCGCTTTCTTCTCTTTCATACTAATCCAAATAAGTCACCAATCAGCACGTATTAGACTTGTTTAGAGTTCCGTGCCTCTCTGACGGGCGGGCCGGTCAGCTTAATGATTGATTCGGGCGTATGTGGGTAAAGCAGCGGAGCTTTATTTACACAGTCGACCGCTTCCCTCTCCTCCGGGCTTGCTATGTGGGTAAAGCACGAGCTTTTATTATGCCACATCAAGCGCTCCGCTGCTTCCGGTCGTGCGTATGTTGGGTAAAGCAGCGGGGCTTTTATTATGCCACAGTCGAGCACCTCCGCTGCTTCCGGTCGTGAGTATGTGAGGTAAAGCAGCGGAGCTTTTATTACGCCACAATCGAGCGCTTCCGCTGCTTCAGGTCGTGAGTATGTGGGGTAAAGCAGAGGAGCTTTTATATGCCACAGTCGAGCGCTTCCGCTGCTTCCGGTTGTGAGTATGTGTGGTAAAGCAGCAGAGCTTTTATTATGACACAGTCGACCTCTTCTGCTGCTTCCGGTCGTGCGTATGTTGGGTAAAGCAGCTGAGCTTTTATTATGACACAGTCGAGCTCTTCCGCTGCTTCCGGTCGTGCGTATGTGGGGTAAAGCAGCGCTGTTTTTATCATACTAGATACATTTGAAATTTCTGTTATTATGCTACTCTGTGCGGTCGTCACCGGTTTATTAAAACACACAACATATTAAAGCTTTTTTGGTGTTTCCATGTTTTCTACAAACAAAACCGGAAATCGAGGGGTTAAGACATCATTGGCAGGCGACACAATGACACAATGGACACGGTCCCGTGTCACTATAGTTAAAATTGCTTATTTCTCTGGATTTGAACATTCTTCGAAACATTTGGGATAATGTTAGTACACAAGTCAGCAAAATATATAACACTGTTCAAGTGGTTTTTTGTTATTTTTTAATAAAAAAATCTTACATATTGTGCCTTTAAAGGGTCATATGATTTTGCTAAAACGAAACATTATTTTGTTTATTTTGTGTAATGAAATGTGTTTATGCAGTTTAAGCAATAAATACATTATTTTCCACATACTGTAACATTATTGTTTCTCCTCTAGCCCCGCCTTTCTGAAACGCGTCGATTTTTACAAAGCTCATCGTCTGAAAGCGAGGTGTGCTGTGATTGGCCAGCTATCCAGTGCGTTGTGATTGGCCGAATACCTCAAGCGTGTGACGGAAATGTTACGCCCCTCACCATACTTTGATGCCGTGTCCAGCCGGAGCGACAAGACAAAAACATTAAAACCCATTACAACCCATAAACTAGGCATTTGTTGCATCCAGTGGGACATAATTACAGATTATAATGACATACTGTCTTTTTAAGCGTTGCGTTGCATTGCATCGCGCCGCGCCGCGTAAAAACCATACAACTATGTCTGCATTTGTGATTGGAGAAATGACAAACAACAAGTGTTACTCTATTGCCCAAAACTCGCGTTTGAATCATCAAGTGGCAAATTCTTTAAATGAAAACGTACTTACGTGAGTCAGAACTGCCGGCATTTTAGTCTAACGTTACTCTCCCAGGATCAGTAAACAGTCCTCCATGAAATGCGCTGCACACATCTGAATATTTGGGTTTAAACTGTTCTGGAACAGTGTTGTAAATATAACTTAACCACTTATTTCTAGTCGTGTCCTCTTTTGGAAGATCAAACGAAGTAGTTTTGCTTTCACAACGAAACGCACAGCGTCTCCACGACATGGTGGTGGTAACAATACTACAGCGAGAATAAAATTACGCCTTCTTCTTGCGTGAACATTTGGCCGGCTTTATGCAAATATTTCCACATAGTGAGATAGACATGTGGAGCGTGTTAGAACGAGCCGTTTTAGGTAGGCGTGGCTGACTTTTAACTTTTATAAAGAATATCTCTTTTTGATACTTTAGTCTTTGCAACTTTACGATCTTCTTTATGCACCAAGACTTGTAACACTCCAAAGAGAAAGGAAAAATTTAAATCGATCATATTACACCCTTTAAAAGAAAGCAAAGTGTGAACGTGCTTTCCTCTTTAACTGAGTGTTAATTGTTAATCAGACCAAACGGTACCTACATATAAACAAAACAAGGCAAGATTTATAATGTTTAACTAATGAGTGAAAGTATTCGATGTTTATATTGTTACACTAGCCTATATTGCACAATAAGCACGAGCGTCGACATGACAGTGTTATGTTGTGCTTTCTGAATTCTAATATTTTTATACCTCATTTACGGACCTATGAGACGAAGTGACGGTAAATCAGAGGTCAAGGTGCAATAAACGACCGAGCAAAGGTTATCAAGAGACTCTGGCACAGACAGAAGCAGCAGCAGATCACACCACCCCTTCCTCCCAACAGCAGCTTCACGCCGCACATCCTCCGCCGGTGCTCCGTCTGACCGAGACGAAGAGAAGATTCATTCGCGTCTCCGTCATGGATATGCTGGGGAAGAAAGAGCGGAGAGGCAGGGATGTGAAGGGCTTGTTGAAGAGGAACTGGATTCTCATAGCAACCATCAGCTCGGTGATACTGGGTAAGATGGGCTGGAGCGCGTTCATCTTTCTTCCACATTTCTCTGCATCGTCCATCTCGCGGCATTGTTGTGCTCTATCACGTCTCGTGCCTTTAATTATGTATCTAGTGCTGTTGTTTTTAATTCATATCAGCGCTAATTCTCTGTCTGTGCTTGCTGTTTCGATGGATCTGCACCGCTGATTTGATATCATTCAATGGCTGGTTTGACAATAACAGCAATTGAAGTGTTTGTTGCATTTAGCTGCAGGTATCTGCAGGTGTGTTGAAGGGTGAATGAGATGAATAAAGGCATTGATCTCTGTGTGTTTGCGTCTAGATATTGTACTACTGCCACAGAGAAACGTGACCAGACTTCCAGCATGACACAGTAAAATCTCTCTGCGATTCATCTCACAAAAGCAGTGACACATTGTAGCTTATAAAGAGATCGGGGCTAGTTGTCACACTTTATTCCAGTGACTTTGTTGTTTTAGAAAGTCTGTATATGAACTTGCCCATAGTTACTGGTTAGAAATATGTTTAATAAGACATTGGACATATGTTGATCTTTTGTGACAACATGCCCCTTTTTAAAAATATGAAATCCTAATTTAAATGACTAGTTCACACAAAAATTGAGTATTTGCTGTAGAATTTTAGTCCAAGATGTAGGTGTGTTTGTTTCTTCATCAGTACAGATTTGGATAATTTTAGTATTACATCAATTGCTCACCAGTGGATGCTCTGCAGTGAATGGTGCCGTCAGAATGAGAG
>JADLZN010006513.1:0-14685 GCA_018155175.1 Sinocyclocheilus anophthalmus
TGGAATGCTACACGATACAGGGGTCAATATTTTCTCTCTTTTATTTGTTTAATTGTTTTCTCCAACTTCTCAGACGGAGGCATGAGAAAGAGATTGCATTGCCTTCGTTGGGCTTGTGCTTACTGGGCGACCGAAGGGACTTTTGTGACATTTACTCCTCCCGTTTGGAGTGAGGGGTGACGAAATACAAGTGGGCAGGTGTCGGCACCCTAGATTACCCTTGGCGAGCGTAGTGGCTTACCACAGGGAGCGCACAGGCCCAGGGGCGTGGAGACACAGCTCGAGTTTCTCTTCATTATCGCATAAATCTTTCGCATTTTACTAAACATTTCCGTGGAGAGGAACTTTTTGCGAGTGGCTTGTATTTTTGGAGGCTCTGATCACAGAAGAGCTATACTGGAATGTCAAGAACAGAGTGAATTTGGCCGACTGCCAACACGCGGTGGGAGGATGCGCAACTGGTCAGCTTCTGTGTTTGCAGCCTTTGCGGTTCCTGCCTCACATTAATTTAGCCAGCACGGAAAGTCAGGCGCTTGAAATCGCTCTTGTTTTATGTAAGTAAACGGGAATCAGTCCCGTCCAGGAGCGCGAACCCTGACAGTGTCCTCTCACTCTCGTTAACTCCGCCGGGCCCAAACAAAGATGGCATCAGCTCCTCTAGCCCTATCAGCGACTCGTGTGCTTTGAGCGTTCTTACTGACCGCGCAAGCCGGCATCGTCCACCTGCGTTGGTGGTATAGTGGTGAGCATAGCTGCCTTCCAAGCAGTTGACCCGGGTTCGATTCCCGGCCAACGCATTTCCTTTGGTTTAGGCTGAAGTCAAAGCAGAACTCCTTCTGTAACCTCTGGTTGCGTCAAAACCTTTTGGATGTGTCGTTCGCCAGCAGAAAAAGGCTTGCTCTCCCCGTCGGGAAATCGAAACCCGGTCTGCCGCGTGACAGGCGGAGATACTGTCCACTATACTAACGAGGAATTGTGCATTTACGAGTTCGCCCTCCGCCAACGCCACTGCACCCACATCACTAAACAAAGCATGGCGTTTTCTTACGCTGACCATGTGGGCAGGTGTCGGCACCCTAGATTACCCTTGGCGAGCGTAGTGGCTTACCACAGGGAGCGCACAGGCCCAGGGGCGTGGAGACACAGCTCGAGTTTCTCTTCATTGTCGCATAAATCTTTCGCCTTTTACTAAAGATTTCCGTGGAGGGGAGCTTTTTGCGAGTGACGTGTATTTTTGGAGGCTCTGATCACAGCAGAGCTATACTGGAATGTCAAGAACAGAGTGAATTTGGCCGACTGGCAACACGCGGTGGGAGGATGCGCAACTGGTCAGCTTCTGTGTTTGCAGCCTTTGCGGTTCCTGCCTCTAATTAATTTAGCCAGCACGGAAAGTCAGCTCTTTTTTTGTACGTGACGGGATCCAAACCCTGGACTGTCTCTCTTTAGCGCCGGGCCCAAACAAAGATGGCATCAGCTCCTCTAGCCCTATCAGCGACTCGTGTGCTTTGAGCGTTCTTACTGACCGCGCAAGCCGGCGTCGTCCACCTGCGTTGGTGGTATAGTGGTGAGCATAGCTGCCTTCCAAGCAGTTGACCCGGGTTCGATTCCCGGCCAACGCATTTCCTTTGGTTTAGGCTGAAGTCAAAGCAGAACTCCTTCTGCTCCAAAACCTTTTGGATGTGTCGTTCGGCAGCAGAAAAAGGCTTGCTCTCCCCGTCGGGGAATCGAACCCCGGTCTTCCGCGTGACAGGCGGAGATACTGTCCACTATACTAACGAGGAATTGTGCATTTATGAGTTCGCCCTCTGCCAACGCCACTGAACCCACATCACTAAACAAAGCATGGCGTTTTCTTACGCTGACCAAGTGGGCAGGTGTCGGCACCCTAGATTACCCTTGGCGAGCGTAGTGGCTTACCACAGGGAGCGCACAGGCCCAGGGGCGTGGAGACACAGCTCGAGTTTCTCTTCATTGTCGCATAAATCTTTCGCCTTTTACTAAAGATTTCCGTGGAGGGGAGCTTTTTGCGAGTGACGTGTATTTTTGGAGGCTCTGATCACAGCAGAGCTATACTGGAATGTCAAGAACAGAGTGAATTTGGCCGACTGCCAACACGCGGTGGGAGGATGCGCAACTGGTCAGCTTCTGTGTTTGCAGCCTTTGCGGTTCCTGCCTCACATTAATTTAGCCAGCACGGAAAGTCAGCTCTTTTTTTGTACGTGACTTGATCCAAACCCTGGACTGTCTCTCTTAAGCGCCGGGCCCAAACAAAGATGGCATCAGCTCCTCTAGCCCTATCAGCGACTCGTTTGCTTTGAGCGTTCTTACTGACCGCGCAAGCCGGCATCGTCCACCTGCGTTGGTGGTATAGTGGTGAGCCTTCCAAGCAGTTGACCCGGGTTCGATTCCCGGCCAACGCATTTCCTTTGGTTTAGGCTGAAGTCAAAGCAGAACTCCTTCTGCTCCAAAACCTTTTGGATGTGTCGTTCGCCAGCAGAAAAAGGCTTGCTCTCCCCGTCGGGGAATCGAACCCCGGTCTTCCGCGTGACAGGCGGAGATACTGTCCACTATACTAACGAGGAATTGTGCATTTACGAGTTCGCCCTCCGCCAACGCCACTGCACCCACATCACTAAACAAAGCATGGCGTTTTCTTACGCTGACCAAGTGGGCAGGTGTCGGCACCCTAGATTACACTTGGCGAGCGTTCCTCTTGTTGCTTACCACAGCGGGCGTCTACCCCCGTGTGCTGCCCAAGGGCGTAAGGACAGACCCAGCGTCCGCGAGTTAAGGGCGTGGAGACACAAATCGAGATTCTCTTCATTATCGCATAAATCTTTCGCCTTTTACTAAAGATTTCCGTGGAGGGGAGCTTTTTGCGAGTGACCTGTATTTTTGGAGGCTCTGATCACAGCAGAGCTATACTGGAATGTCAAGAACAGAGTGAATTTGGCCGACTGCCAACACGCGGTGGGAGGATGCGCAACTGGTCAGCTTCTGTGTTTGCAGCCTTTGCGGTTCCTGCCTCACATTAATTTAGCCAGCACGGAAAGTCAGCTCTTTTTTTGTACGTGACGGGATCCAAACCCTGGACTGTCTCTCTTTAGCGCCGGGCCCAAACAAAGATGGCATCAGCTCCTCTAGCCCTATCAGCGACTCGTGTGCTTTGAGCGTTCTTACTGACCGCGCAAGCCGGCGTCGTCCACCTGCGTTGGTGGTATAGCGGTGAGCATAGCTGCCTTCCAAGCAGTTGACCCGGGTTCGATTCCCGGCCAACACATTTCCTTTGGTTTAGGCTGAAGTCAAAGCAGAACTGCTCCAAAACCTTTTGGATATGTCATTCAGCAGCAGAAAAAGGCTTGCACTCCCCGTCGGGGAAACGAACCCCGGTCTTCCGCGTGACAGGCGGAGATACTGTCCACTATACTAACGAGGAATTGTGCATTTACGAGTTCGCCCTCCGCCAACGCCACTGCACCCACATCACTAAACAAAGCGTGGCGTTTTCTTACGCTGACCAAGTGGGCAGGTGTCGGCACCCTAGATTACCCTTGGCGAGCGTAGTGGCTTACCACAGGGAGCGCACAGGCCCAAGGGCGTGGAGACACAAATCGAGATTCTCTTCATTATCGCATAAATCTTTCGCCTTTTACTAAAGATTTCCGTGGAGGGGAGCTTCTTGCGAGTGACGTGTATTTTTGGAGGCTCTGATCACAGCAGAGCTATACTGGAATGTCAAGAACAGAGTGAATTTGGCCGACTGCCAACACGCGGTGGGAGGATGCGCAACTGGTCAGCTTCTGTGTTTGCAGCCTTTGCGGTTCCTGCCTCTAATTAATTTAGCCAGCACGGAAAGTCAGCTCTTTTTTTGTACGTGACGGGATCCAAACACTGGACTGTCTCTCTTTAGCGCCGGGCCCAAACAAAGATGGCATCAGCTCCTCTAGCCCTATCAGCGACTCGTGTGCTTTGAGCGTTCTTACTGACCGCGCAAGCCGGCATCGTCCACCTGCGTTGGTGGTATAGTGGTGAGCATAGCTGCCTTCCAAGCAGTTGACCCGGGTTCGATTCCCGGCCAACGCATTTCCTTTGGTTTAGGCTGAAGTCAAAGCAGAACTCCTTCTGCTCCAAAACCTTTTGGATGTGTCGTTCGCCAGCAGAAAAAGGCTTGCTCTCCCCGTCGGGGAATCGAACCACGGTCTTCCACGTGACAGGCGGAGATACTGTCCTCTATACTAACAAGCAATTGTGCATTTACGAGTTCGCCCTCCGCCAACGCCACTGCACCCACATCACTAAACAAAGCATGGCGTTTTCTTACGCTGACCAAGTGGGCAGGTGTCGGCACCCTAGATTACCCTTGGCGAGCGTAGTGGCTTACCACAGGGAGCGCACAGGCCCAAGGGCGTGGAGACACAGCTCGAGTTTCTCTTCATTGTCGCATAAATCTTTCGCCTTTTACTAAAGATTTCCGTGGAGGGGAGCTTTTTGCGAGTGACGTGTATTTTTGGAGGCTCTGATCACAGCAGAGCTATACTGGAATGTCAAGAACAGAGTGAATTTGGCCGACTGCCAACACGCGGTGGGAGGATGCGCAACTGGTCAGCTTCTGTGTTTGCAGCCTTTGCGGTTCCTGCCTCTAATTAATTTAGCCAGCACGGAAAGTCAGCTCTTTTTTTGTACGTGACGGGATCCAAACCCTGGACTGTCTCTCTTTAGCGCCGGGCCCAAACAAAGATGGCATCAGCTCCTCTAGCCCTATCAGCGACTCGTGTGCTTTGAGCGTTCTTACTGACCGCGCAAGCCGGCATCGTCCACCTGCGTTGGTGGTATAGTGGTGAGCATAGCTGCCTTCCAAGCAGTTGACCCGGGTTCGATTCCCGGCCAACGCATTTCCTTTGGTTTAGGCTGAAGTCAAAGCAGAACTGCTCCAAAACCTTTTGGATGTGTCGTTCGGCAGCAGAAAAAGGCTTGCTCTCCCCATCGGGGAATCGAACCCCGGTCTTCAGTGCGGCAGCCGAAAATAGTTGAGCTTAACTTCCCTTAACTTTTTCCATTCATTCTCTATGGTAGTGCTTAACTCTACGGATGCAATATACTTTTGGCCACACGTAGACTTCATGGCGCTGTTTCGTCTTTTCCGTGGCGGGGAATTTAAGAAGTGCGGTTTCATCTGTCAATCATTCGTGTTCGCAGTGGAGGAGGGGAGACCCGTTTTACGATCGCAGAGGTATTTGTTTACAGAATTGCCAGATCAAAAAAACTGTTGTTTTGTACAACAAATATTTACTGTCTAAACTACCGTAAGACAGATTTAACCTATGGTGACTGCTGTTTTTAAATTACGCAATTAAGCTGACAAACCGAGAATGTAAGTTGAATGCTATACTTTAGCAATACTAACTTACTGTATTGCATATACATTATCATTAATATATTTTATAATTTAAATTGCATGTATATTATGTAATCGTATTGTTAACTGTGTTGAATGGTTTGTGACGTTAGGAAACAGTAAACCAAACTATTATAAAGATAAAAACTCATATAATACAGCTGTTATTTTATAAGAGTATCTTTGTTTGTAAAGGTGACTGTTTCATCATTGATCTCTTACTATGTTCTTAAATAAAATGTTTAAAATATATATATGTTAACAGTGCAGTATGATGTAGTACTGATCATTTAATTAATATATATTACACACATATGACATTTAAATTACAAAAATGTGTGTGCAATTTAGTGGTATAATATATGAATAACATGTTATTATGAAAAATTGGATAATTAAACACAATAATAGTCTGTGAAAGAAGATATTGTGAAATATATTAAACAAATGTTGTGTTTTCATGGATTATTGCAAAATAAATAGATACATTTATTTCTTGATATATTTATTTAATAAATTATTAATTACATTATTTAATTATTTCAGAATAAACTGTTACATTTAATTGTTGTTTTATTTATTAAGAAATAAAATAATTTAAATCAGAATAGAAGTGTGTTAATTAATTGTGTTAATGCAACAGACCATTAACACTAATCAGCTCTTTGTGTACAGCAGAGCAGGATGAAGGTGAAAGTGATATTCCCAGGCAAGATCAAAGTGTGCTTCAGGAAAGGACCAACTGGATATCTGAGACAAGATCCCTCAGATGAAGCCAAGAGGATCAAAGACAACCCCAATCTCCAGGACAAATCAGCCCCTCAAAGGGAAGACAAGGTCAAGGAGAATGCCCGCTCTGTTGTCTTCATGAGAGGAGGAGATGTGTCAGACAGACAGGAGGTGCTGGGAGAGTATGTGCTTCAGTTTGGAAAGTACAAAGGCAAGTCATTCCGGTGGCTGCTAGAGAATGATGTAGGCTACACCATGTTCTTGACTAAGAAGGTTGAGGAGGAGGAGAGAGCCGGACAGTTTAAACCAGAGGGTCCCAAGAAGGACAGCCTACTTTCATTTCTTGAGTACAGTAGAAGCTTCCAGGAAATCGAGGACCTCATAAAGTATTTAGCTGGAAGATCAGTGGCACCACCTGTGAGAAATGAAGATGACAACTTGGTTGGCTTTGGGATTAATGCAGACAAGACTTGGAGGGATATTTGGGAGAGCAGAGCAGATGGATATGCTGCATTCATCCTCCAGAAACAGTGTGTTCCAGGCAACAAAATGTATCGGCTGCAGCAGTACCTCATTCAGAAAAAGAGCCAGCTTCAGAGTGTTTCAGAGGAACTTGCTTCCGCTGGCCTTGCAGCATCTGCCTCTCATCCTCCAGGTTTGTTGACAGTACAGTTGAGTATATATTAGGTCAAACTGAAATATGTAAATGTGGGATGACATATTATTCACATCTTTGCTTTTATGCTTTGTTTCACAGAAATGGAGGATGATGAAGAATTGGAGAGAATGATGCTTTCTATATCCCCATCCAAACTCCAAGGCCAACTGAGTAAGAAAACCTCTCACACAAACACAACACACACACACCACAACACCAAACAAACAATAATTTATTGTGGTTCTATATCCATCTTTTTCTAAAAGTACACCCATATGAATGTGAACTCAGGTTATTGCTGTAAAAGAGCTTAATGTTCAGTCAATTTTCCCTGAATTAACAACAGTTGATATTTATAAATATTCCATCCTTTAAGGCAAGGCAAGGCAAGTTTATTTGTATAGCACATTTCATACACAATGGTAATTCAAAGTGCTTACATAAAATAAAATAAAAACAATAATCACAACAATAAAACAAGGGATTTAAAAACTTTGAAAATTATTTAAAAAAAATTTATTTAAGAGGTTTAAAATTAATTTAAGAAAACGATTATACATATATTATAGTGCAATCAGTTCGGACATCGCATAGTGCTCATTCAATAAATGCACAGCTAAAGAGATGTGTTTTGAGTCTGCATTTAAATGTGACTAATGTTTTAGCACATCTGATCTCTTCTGGAAGCTGATTCCAGCTGCGGGTGGCATAATAACTAAAAGCACATTCCCCTTGTTTTGTGTGAACCCTTGGTATTTCTAACTGACTCGATCCTAATGATCTGAGTGGTCTGTTAGGTTTATATTCAGTGAGCATATATGCAATTTATTTAGGTCCTAGGCCATTGAGTGAATTATAAACGAGTAAAAGTACTTTAAAAACAATCCTAAATATAACTGGAAGCCAGAGTAAGGACCCGAGGACTGGTGTAATATGCTCAGATTTTCTGGTTCTAGTCAGAATTCTGGCAGCAGCGTTCTGGATGAGCTGCAGCTGTCTAATGGTCTTCTTGGGAAGGCCGGTGAGGAGACCATTACAATAGTCCACCCTGCTGGTGATAAAGCCATGAACAAGTTTCTCCAAATCTTGACTGGAAACAAAAAATCTAATTCTTGAAATGTTTTTGAGATGATAGTATGCTGATTTAGTTAAAGCTTTGACATGACTACTGAAACTAAGGTCTGTATCCAGAATCACACCAAGATTCCTGACCTGATTTTTAGTTGTTAGACCCCTAGAATAAAGGTATGCATTCACCTTGAGAACTTATCTTTGTTTCCAAATGCAATGACTTCGGTTTTTTCTTTGTTTAACTGAAGAAAGTTCTCGCACATCCAACTGTTAATTTCATCAATGCATTGGCAGAGGGAGTCAATGGGGCTGTAGTCATTTGGAGATAAGGCTAGGTAAATCTGGGTATCATCTGCATAGCTGTGATAGGCGATTTGGTTCTCTCATATTATTTGACTTAGTGGGAGCATATAAAATCTAAACAAGAGTGGTGCAAGAATTGAGCCTTGTGGGACTCCGAATGTCATGGACGTCCACTTAGACTTATGCTCTCCTATACTCACGCAATAACCTCTCCCTTCTAAGTATGACCTGACCATTTGATTACCATCCCAGAAAGCCCAACCAAGTTTTCCAGTCTCTCTAGTAGTATGTTATGATCGACAGTATCAAACGCAGCACTGAGATCTAGTAGTACCAGCACTGATATTTTGCCAGATTCAGAATTTAAGCGAATATCATTTATTATCTTAATGAGTGCTGTCTCTGTGCTGTGATGCGGTCGAAAACCAGATTGAAAATTGTCCAGGTATCCATTTGAGTTTAAGTATTTGTTCAGCTGATTAAAAACAACCTTTTCAATAATCTTGCCTATAAAAAGAAAGATTTGATATTGGTCTATAATTGCACAATATGGTGTTATCAAGATTTCTCTTTTTCAGAAGGGGTTTAACAACTGCAGTTTTCAGGGAGTTTGGAAAAGTCCCAGAAAGAAGTGAGGCGTTCACCACTTCTAAGAGATCTGCTTCCAAACAGTTAAGCACCCTTTTGAAAAAATATGTGGGAAGTGTGTCAAGATAGCATGTTGACGATTTAAGGTGCTGTACTATTTCTTCCAAAATTTTGCTATCAATTTCTTCAAAAGCAGACATAGTATCTTCTTTTTGATATTGCGGACAAATCTGTCTGACCTCTGCATAACTTGGGGATATGCTAATCGCCTTCCTGATATTATTGATCTTCTCAGAAAAGAAGGAAGCAAACTCATTGCATTTGCTGTCGGAGAGCATTTCACTGGCAATCTGATTTGGGGGGTTTGTCAGTCTCTCAACAGTAGCAAAAAGAGTGCGAGTGTTGTTTAAGTTACTGTTTATAAGGTTTGAGAAGAATGACTGTCTAGCTTTGCCTAGTTCCACATTGAAAGTATGAAGGCTGTCTTTATATATGCTATAGTGTATTTCAAGTTTCGTCTTCCGCCACATCCGCTCAGCTTTTCTGCATTGTCTTTTCATACTCTGAACTGCTGTTGATTTTCTCCAAGCTGATTTCTGTCTGCCAGTCTTCCTGCTGACTTTCAAAGGAGCAATGTCATCAATAACATTCTTAACTTTTGAGTTAAAGGAATCAAGGAGAAGATCAACAGAGTCTGCAGAAATGCTTGGTGTTAAAGATATAGCCTCCATAAATAGCACACTAGTGTTTTCGTTAATGCATCTCTTTCTGACAGAGACAGATCTAGATTCAGTGGTAGCAGAGATCAATATATCAAAGAAAATACAGAAGTGATCAGATAGTGCTACGTCCTTAATAACAATGGATGAAATGTTTAGACCTCTACTGATGAGTAAATCTAGAGTATGTCTACGATTGTGTATGGGTTCATGCACATGCTGAATCAGGTCAAAAAACAGTTATAATTTATTTTGTAGTTTTGTTTTCTGCATTATCTATGTGAATATTAAAATCCCCTGCAATAGCAAAACAGTCAAACTCTGAGGAAATCATTGATAGCATTTCTGTGAACTCTTCAACAAAGGCTGGAGAGTATTTTGGAGGCCTGTAAATAATGATAAACAGAATACGTGGAGCACCTTTCAACACAATCCCTAGATATTCAAAAGACAAGTACTGACCAAATGACACTTGCTTGCATTGATAGACATCTTTAAATAGAGCAGCTACACCTCCACCTCTCCTAACAGTCCTGCAAACACTCATGAAAGTGAAGTTAGGAGGGGCTGTTTCATTGAGGACCGTTGCACTGCAGCTGTCTTCTAGCCAGGTTTCGTTTAGAAATATAAAATCCAGGTTGTTTGTGGTTATTAAGTCATTGATTAGAAATGATTTATTTTTTAGTGAGAGAATGTTTAAAAATGCTAACTTGATGGCATTGCATCTTGTTTCAACAGCAATATTAGTTTGTTGCATAACAGGCCGCAGATTAGATAAATCAGCCGTACGGTTTAAGAAAGGCCTTAGACTTTCTATCACGTGATAAAACAGAAATAGAGAAAACTACAGGCACACTGGGTTCCCGCTTGTTCTGTAAACATTGGTGAATGTTGCTGCTATTATAGCGGGGATACCAATCTTTGTTTTGTTATTTTTTCATAGAAGTGGAGGAGGGTGAAGAATTGGGGAGGATGATGCTACCCACATATTCATCTAAAATTCCAGGCCAACTGAGTGAGAACCATATACATGGCACATACATGCTCAAACACACATACACTTCAGTCCTCTATATGCGACATCGGGTCCCTAATGAACGAATAATTGAAAATATGGGATACCCAGAATAATCAAATATCTAAATTAATACATAACCAATTGTTAGGATTAATTCCTCATTAGAAACAATCGAAATGTAATAACCATTTGAAATTGGAGCCAGATTAAGTGTGCAGCTAAAGTAAAATTGAAACTAAATTCTAAAAATTAAGTGAACTTCACTGGGGTGCTGAAAAGACATACACACATTATACCTTCGCCCAGGCCATTAGATTCCGTCGTTGGGCCAATGGGTTGTGATCCTTACACATTTTTATTCAGCGTTAAGATGGCCAAAGGTCCTACTCTGACTGCACATCGGGGATGATTCTGACATCAATCAGGATTATCCATCCAACACACTGACAAATCACTGTTTGTTTATTAGGATCATTAACAGGATCAGGCCTGTTCTAATGCCCGTAAATTGTTATATTAACAGTAAAAGCTTTTATATGTCATTCTGTCTGTTTATGTTATAAATGCTTGAAAGTAAAATGATCTTCACTATGCTTTCAGGTTCAGAAGTTGTTGGAGTCCCAGTGGTCAAAGGTCTTATTAATACTGCATACTAGGGATGATTCTGACATGAATCAGGATTATCTGTTCTACATTGATTTGTTGCTGTTTGTTGGTTAGGCCACGTTCAGGCCTGTTCTAATTCGTGTGTTCAATTGTTCTACTAACATTGAAGGCATTTATATCTCATCATTGATGGTAAGTACAGAGTTCTTGTTTTGCATGTTTTTCCATGCTAGACTTTAAAGGTTTGGTATGTACATGATTTATAGAGTAAAATATGTAAATCTCCAAAATGCAGAAGTACAGCAAAATAACAAATATGTATTCATTTGGACTAGAATGATGCATCCCATTTGATACATGAAGCTGTAGATTACTCATGTAATGTAGACACATTAGCATACCACACCCCTAATATTATAAAGAGTCTTGACATGTGTTCGATGGGTCTGCATGCATTTACATGACTATTTATTAACACATTTAATAAGGGACAGTACTACAGGGTATTAGAATGACATTACATTTTTCTGTGTTAGGGAGGCGTAAACCACCAGCAACACTCTCAAAACCAGACTGGCCTGATGAATATAGTGCTACTGCATCTCCACGGCCAGGTTGGTATATGGACGTGTACACATGCCGACTCTACTGTAAGAATATGCCTGTTCCTGATTAGTGTTATTGTTTTTCACCAATTCCATTCAATCCAGTGAGGGTTCCTTTGCCAGTACCTCCAGAGTTGCTTGAATTATCTACAAGCAAGACCACATCGCCTTTGAGACCAGTGCAGGAAACTGTGTTCTGTCAGTGTAAGGGCTTACACAGACTGTTAACGGAGGTTTAAACAAGGACCCACCAACTGGATGTCATATAGGACTAATGTCACCCATGTCATCCTGCAGCCCGCCTCCCAGTGACCTCTGCACAGTCTACAGCCTCTACTCCTCCCTCAGGAGCCCCCGCAGTTGCTGGCCAGTCTTTCTCTGGACTCCCTGCAGCCTCTACTGGGTACCCCTCAACTCAGTTGGAGGAGAAGCATGCTGTTCCACCACTGCCAAGCTATGAGCAGGATGTGATAAGATGGCACTGCTCTCAAAAGCAGAGAATCTGGATGAAAACAGAAATGGAAGCCTTGGGACTGTGGCCAGGTTCTAGACCAGTGAGACATCCAATGAACATTATCTCCTTGTGGCGTTACCCACCTCAGCCTGAGCTTATTGATGCTGTCTATGAGCTGCCATCACCAAAATACTTTCAACTTCCATTCTTCATTTGGAAACCAGAGCACACCATTATGGAAACAGTCCGCAACAACTACACTCTGCCATGTCTGTACGGCTGTCCAAATCCCCACGTTGTCTCATCAGGAGTTGGACGACCCCGTGTCATTATTGGTACAAGCAGCCAGTACTACATACTGGCCTCTCGGCTCAGCTGTAAAGGCTGTAAAAAGTACTGGTTTGCAGACAAACCCCAATGGATGGACATGCTGCCGAGTCGGTTCTGCAACATTTTGCCAGCTTTTCTGACACACAAGAAGGCCATATGTAAGACTGTGATGGATGAGTTGCGGCGCACAGCAAAGTCTCCCAATGATATGGCCAATCAGTTGAATGAAGCTCTCCACCTCAGGTATGAGCGTGCACACCTGCCTTACCTGTCCACTGTTAAGAACGTGCTGGATGGAGACGGTGGACTTTATGGTCAGCAGACCATCACAGGGGCACTAAGAGCAACAAATACTACTGCTCCATTTGGTGAGTATGGTGATGTGGTCGGCTGGTGCAGAGTAACAGTCTCACCCCACTACTTGGTTGACTGCCTCATTCAGGAGTACCATAGGCAGGAGAACACACTCAATCTGCTCCTCCAAGGCACGTTTGGACAAGCATTAAGGGCTGACCATACCCGCAAGGTGACCCGGAAGGTTGTGCTTGCATCAGGTACTATGTCATCCTACGCTGTGATGAATGAAAACTGGATGATCTTGTCCTGGGTGATGCTGCAGTCTGAAAGTGATAAATCGCTGCAGCCAATGTATGAGGGGCTGTCTCGTCGGTACATATTTGCAGGACTGCCAAAAGCCAACTGCCAATGGGTTGACAGGTAAGAACCAGCCATCACATTTTCCTTCCCACCTATATTATATTTGTAAAGTAATGAAAATATAGTATAGCAAATATATGTATCCTATGTATTTGAATGTTTAATATTTTAAATATACTTCTCTTTGTGTGTGGAACAGAGATTGCTGTGCTGCCTTCAGGATCCCAAACCCTGAGCCCCAGGAGCACCTCCTCTGGGATTCTTGGAAGACCACTGAGGCTATAGTGGCTGCGGCAACCTCTGGGCATCTCATCAACACCTGTGCCTCCCGCAAAGAATATAACAGTGACATCAACATCAAGCTGGACTTGTTCCATTGCATGCGGCGGTTCTCCAGAGAGTGTGTGTCAGAGCACCATCCACCGCACAGTGCTTTCTGCAAGTTTCTGTCAGCAGCTTTTAGAGTTGTGGACCAGACGAACCTACAGAGACTGAAGCAGGCTTATGTTTTCTGTGGGATAGTGCCTGCAAATCCAACAAAGCAGCACATCAGGGAGCACTGCCGCACCAAGGTCCCACACCCCAAAGAGCTGCTGGAGAGAGTGGAGAGCGTTCTCCAAAGATTCTTTTTAGAATGCGATCCTGATGGTGTGCCATTGTTCAAACCATCGATGTTGAAGGTGTGGAGGATTCAGCGAGTCCACATCCTCAGAGGCTGCCTGAGTGACCCAGAGGTTACAGAGGGGATCCTCTATAGGCATGGTGGAACGGTCCAGCTGAACCATGTGAAGGGGGAGGCGGCTGCTGTATCCTTGTAGATCCCTGTGAGAGGCACCTCTCAGCAGGAGGGGTTCCATTTCCATCAGGCGAGATGGGTCACAGGCACTCAGGTATCCACAGAACTTTTCCAAGCGCAGGGACTGAGTGGAGTGGCTCGCCGCGAATTTCCAGCCCTTGTGTGGACCTGAAGCAGCAGGGAGTGAAGCTGTCAGTTTTTGAGCCGTGCTGATTATGCGAACTGAACAGCTATCAACGTGGTGACAGGCAGCGCCAAGTACCCTGCCCTTCCTTGTCTCACAGACAGACACAAAGGAAAGGTTTTGACTGAACGTATGTGGGAAGACTGGGCTGTCGACTGACCCTTGGACTGCGAACAAGACAAGTGACCAGAACAGGGACCTGTTGCAGGGGAGGAGAACATAAGTCCTCAAGCGTCACTGCTTCTCATGAGAGATTCCCACCTGAGGACCCACGGCTGAGGAGGTGAGGGAGGGAACACTCTTGCTAAGGTCCTAAACTTGAGGTTTGTACTTCCAATAGCCTCACTATCTTTAAAAACACAAAATGTACGCTACGGTCAACATTTTAAAAGTTTTAAAAGAAAGTATCTCTGCCTCCCCAAGCTCATTTATTTACAGAAATAAACAGTTATGCTAAATTGTAAAAATACTATATTATATTTGCGGTATTTTGGATCAAATAAACGAATAGTCTTGGTGAGCAGAAGAGAATTCTTTTAAAAAAAAACATTAAAAATCTTACAGTTCAAAAA
>JADLZN010006515.1:0-117202 GCA_018155175.1 Sinocyclocheilus anophthalmus
CGAGACGTGTAAGTATTCAAACTGAGTCTTATTAATTGATACATTAAGTATCAGTTTCACCTTTTTACAAAAGTGTGTTTGAACTCAGAATCTGACGTATCCCTGAAGGGTTTGATCTGTTGAATATACATGCAAATTGTTCCATAAAATCCATTCTTTATGCCTGCTTCTATGCTGAGACCTTAAACTTATTACAACCCTTGTCCTATACACTTTATGTGGTGTGTGTGTGTTATGTGTCTGTCACGGCTTAAATGTGTTTATGGTAGTGGTGGTTATACTTGAGTTTTTAAGTGTTTATGTAGTTAATAAAACCTTACTTTTATCACACTTGACGTGTTCAGTGTTTACTCATAACTGGAGTCAATAATCATGCAGATTTATGTTACAAGCTCGGTGTAGAATTGTACAGTGAGATAGTTATTTCCCTTAACCAGGAAATTACGTTCTTAGAATTGACAAGACTGTTGACCCTGAGAGGTCAGCTAAATAACTACAGCGGATCTAAAATATGAATAGTTAATTATAAACTAGTTATGGTTAATTATTCATATTTCCCGCATGCAGCGATCCGCTACCATATGGAAGAATGGAGGTGATTGTACCCTCTTGGAATGGCAGAAGTCTGCATGGGCAACACGGGCTTGAGGCTATACCGTGGGCTATCATAGAATGATAAACCGCTTAGTCGCAAATGGAACCCAGCCTTCCCACGTTCCGAGATTCATAGTGAAGGCCCGGCGGCCGGAACGTTCCGCCGCGTCCGCGGTCGAGTGACGAGGATCCGACAGGGTCTACTTAGCCATTCTAGCGGCAGTTTTAGTCAAGCCGACACTACCAGGCACTCTTAGTCGCCACTACCCGTAGGAGGTGAGAACACAGGAGATAACCGCTCCACACGGAGGCTTAAATCGAGCGAAACGTGTTGGTGGAACAGCCTGTCGCTCCAGCCCTTGCCCTGCAGAAAGGAAAGTCACGACTTGTCAATCGGTCGTCAGGTGCGAGAAAACCTGCTGGGTAAAGCTCTCGCGAGCCTGCGTCGCCGAAGAGGCCGGTCTGGTACACAGGAGAATTGAAGAACCGAACCTTGTCGGTGTCCCTCCTGTCTGCCAGACACAGCCAGAGATGGAGCTCCTGAACCACCATAGGGGACATCGCACGACCCAGAGACCGCTCCTTAACCTTCGTCGCTCGGTACGCTGCGGGTCTGGCGGGTTCTGGAGCTCTTTCCGTCTCCCAGATCGGACCAACCCTCGGGTGGCTGGATTCCCATTCGGAAAGCTCCTCCCTCCGATGTCTGAGATCGACATCTGTCGGGGGAGGTTCCTGGATCCGCGGTACGCTCTTTAAAGAGGGCCCAGCGCGTTCCGTTGGTCGCTCCACTGGATCGGAGGAGCAAGATGAGTGATGGTCCCCAGAGGGTTGGTTCCCTGTGGGGTTTGCCATCAATGTAACCCTCAAACCGCCCGTGCTACTGCTGGAAGTGGTTCCTTCCGCCAGAACGAGCCCCAGATCGTGGCAGCGGCAACGGGACTCTGCCCCCTTGCGAGAAGCGGAGCCTGGTTCGCAGCTCCGAGATGGTCATCTTCCCACAATAGGAACATTACTCATCCGCAAACACCACCTCAGCGTGTTTAATGTCCAGACACATGAAGCAGCGATCGTGACCATCACCCCTGCCAGGTAATGACCCAAGAGCTACCCAGAAATGCACGCGTAAACCAATTCCTTTTAAATCGATACGTACTCTTATAGACGCAACCCGTGTAGCGCTTTGTGAGAAATTTTGCTCTTTTTTAGTAACTGTCTTTGAGTGGCTGATGCGCCCAGGGGAGATGGCCTCTTTGCAACAGACAGGGTTCAAGTGCGATGCCTAGTGCGGCAACCCCACTTGACACTTAGAACGACCCTCTCTGAACGCCGGTCCCTCCCAACCCAGAAAGCTTCCGCATACGCGTCGGCTGAACGTCGAGGTGTCTCCCGATAATACGAACAGAGCAAACGAGGTTGTCGCTCTGCTCCACGCGAAAAGCTGGTATGACTTGCACCTGCTTTATGCTCACGCTGTGATCAGCAGGAGCTGGATGCAATAATCGCATGTCAATGTGCTTTGGCTCGTTTAGTTTACACTCTAAGTATATTGGTCTATCGAAGCGATATCCCAATTCGTCGGTCACGACGTGACTCGTAGTGACCGACTGAAAGGGAACTAAACTTACTTTACATCCTGAAACTTGTACCTGAAATTGTTCAACTTTAAATTCAGCAACAGTTGCTGACGCCAACCGCTGCTACATTAACCATTAACTGATAAAATCTGAATAATATTTTAGTATTATTATGCATATTCAGTTTAAGAACGTGCATGTACATATTGTGGTGTCATTATGTGATGTTTTTATCAGCATGTTCTGGACTCTTAGTCTTGACTCACCCATCCTGCACGAGGATCCATTCTGGTGAGCACAGTGTGTAATGTTGCATTCTCCCTCTGCTGTGATGAAGAAACAAACTTTCTTCTGGGGTGAGTACATTTTCAGCTATTTTTCATTTTTGGATGAACTATTCCTTTAAGAGTGATCATTAACTCAAAGTCAAGCTCACCTATCAGTGTTTTTAATTAAAATGCATGAATGCATTATTTGCTTCAGGTCAAAAACTCCACTCTCATCAAAACTGATGAGATGTCTCTTCACAAGGATAAATGATCATAGTTGTGGCCAATTACACTGCAAACTGAAATGGATTTCGTTGACTGTTCTAAATAAAAGTCTAACATTATTTAATTGATATGTTGGCTCACTAAGATGACACCTGCTTGTGCTTTGAAAGTTAAAATAAAATTAAATGGACTTAAAGTATATAGTTTGCCCTTGAAAATCTAGTTTCAGCACTACTCAAGTACAAAGGCCCTAAAACAGATACTTAAATTCATCATGAAATCAGAATGACCCGATTTACTTTCTTTAATACACATTTCTTGGTCTTGCTGTGAAAAATTCATCAGTGCATGTTATTTCACAAAATCACTTTGAAAATACTTTCTTTTATAGCTGGCATTACAAATCCCTCCCCTCCAATCACCTGACTCCATTCTGGTAAGCAACGCCCACTTTTCACAATCTAATCAAATCTCGATCTGCAAGTCCAGCCCTACATCTTTTGTGTTGAATATCCAAAACCCCCCCAAAAAACATTATATTATGAAGGTAAAATTGGTTGCAAATGGCTTTCATTAGCATGAATGATTGAAGCATGAAGAAGCACGATTACTCTGGTAATTTACACTGCTGGAAACCACATCTGCAGTCATCACAAAAGAGCTTGACCTGGCTAAGACTGCTCATGTCATCTCACATTTAATGAAACCAGGGAAAAGTGAAAAAGTCAGCACAGAGGAAGTCTAAAAGTGCACTGCGTTCTTTCTCTGCGTACAGTACAGTTAGCCTCTGTGTGCACCTGTGAGTTGTTTTTCTGGTACTGCTTGGCACTAAATATTCAAATTTGCACATCCACTACTGTTCAAAAATGTTTTTTTCCAGAAATGAATGTGTGTATTCAGCAAGCATTCATTAAAAATGACAGTAAAAACATTAAAAATGACACTAAAGATATTTTAAATTTTGTACTAATGTTTCACAATATTTTAACTGTATTTGTGATCAAATAAATCCAGCCTTGGAGAGCATTAGAGACTTCTTTCAAAAATATTTAAAAAATCAACCCCAACTTTTGAACTTTAGTGTGCACAAGACTCAGTTTTTGATGCATTAGTGCCATGTAGCTTCATTGGAACATGTTTGGAGAAATGCAGCATTGCATCACTTGCTCAGCAATGGATCCTCTGCAGTGAAATGGGTGCCGTCAGAATGAGAGTTCAAACAGCTGATAAAACACTACAATAATCCACAAGTAATCCACACCACTTCAGTCACGTACCTAGACTTTGAATGAAGACCAGGTTGCATCTTATTCTGGTACAAAATAGCTCACTTAGACAGAAAAAAAATACAGTTTAAATTGTATAACAAGCCCTTCACTAATGACGTAAAAGACGTCATTAGTCTTTAAAAGTTTTTAAGACCCCTGTTAAAAAAGAATCAGGCATGAATAAAGCATCTACTATAGTGAAATATGCGTGATATACTGTATATGCTGTTTACATGTACAGGTGGCTGTCGCCTTCTTTGCCTCAGTATCCTTAAAGTCCTCAGGGCAAATTTTGTTCCCATGAGGAGTCAAATTTCAGCTCTCTCAAACGGGGTGGTGAGGCTGACATTCTGAATGTTGCAAATTTAACTGCTAGTTGCTAGGCAATTATACATCCCATCGATCCCAAAATTACACAAAAGTCAATTAGCCGCAGAGCCCTCATGCATGCAAAGTTTGGTGAGATTTCACCACAGGGGGAAAAAAGTTATAGCAGCTCAAATGGAGGAAGAATAATACATTCAGCTGCAAGCAGCATTTACTGTCTGCAGTCGAGCTCATCAATGACACTGCAAGGTTGAAACAAGGGGGGCTATAAAACCTGGAGAAAGCTATCTGTAAGCATTCTCAATTGCTCAGCTGTCGCAGGACCTCCCAGAATTACATCTTTGCTTACAGCTGCTCTTTTCTGAACACATATTGTATTTGGTCAAAATACATGCTTACTGAATACCAGTCAATAGACAAAATATGCTTTTTGCTGCCAGATGGTGTGGTTACAGAATCTACCAGCAGGAGATAACTAGCCAGACTTTTACTAATTGGCATAAAACTTAGTATGTATCATTACTATATTTACTACACAATCCCAAGAGGTTAAAGTGTCGCTAATATAATGACTCACTTCCTGCTTTGAACAATTCCTGATTGTCTTTACCAGCAAATTTGTTAAAGGGATTTGTTAAAGTCAAGTCACTGTTATTTTTATTGCACTTTATCCAATTGAGATTTAAAAAATTTCAAAGCAGCTTAGAAGTATTAAACAGAGGATATTTTGAAAAACAACTATTTTTTGTGCATGACCATACAGTGAAAGTCAACAGGGTCTAATGCTGTTTTGAATCAGTGTTATTTTAGTATTATCGATATACTACTATAGTTTTTATTAACATTTTGAATTCGTTTTTTATTTTTATATTTTCTGTTTAATTTTAGTTTGTTTTAAAAATTCAAGAATGCATTTGCGTTTTTTGTCATTTGCATTAGTTATTACTTTCAAAATATTCTATGTAATTTATATTTAGTAATTACGGTAGTTTATTCAAACTAAACAAAATAAATAAACTTTGTGTGACATTTAGCTGAAATAAAATAAGTTTTTTTTGTCAATTAGCCCATTATTTTATTTTAATGTATTTTATATATATATTATATATATATATATATATATATAGAGATATATATATATATATTATATTATATATATATAGATATAGTTGTAGTTAATGATAATAAACCATTTTGGACCCCAACATTCTGCAAAATATCTTCTTTTTTATATGCAGTTGTAAAAGCTTCTGTAGACTCCCATCCAGAAGATGATTAAAAAAAAACAGATACAGGCCTCGATACCTTATAATAATGTACCGGAGACATACGCCGGATTCTTAAAAACATACAAATAATGAAACAAGTGATAGTTGTGTTGTGATTGCTTTCTCAGTAATGGCTATTGATTGGATCTTAATCTCTATGGCTATTATAGAATAGTTTGAACAACCCGTAGTCTGTTTTAAGAGCTACATTAAGCCTCCTGTTGGTTTTCCAATGGACGCCCAATAAGCCCTGTTTATTTGACAACATCTGATATATGTTTCTATGGCACATTAAACTCTGTCCTGACCTAAAAAGCATTCTCCATTAACCATAATCTAACCCAGCACTAGACTTAATCTTTGTCAAGAAAGCTGCCTATTTGAGTCCACAAACATGGCGGTCTAATCCTGAATGAAGCCGTGTTTCTGCAGGAGTCTGGAGGTGTTAAATTGTCTGTGTTAGTGCTTTGAGAGACGGCCTGAGGCTGCTAAAGCTGTGAGGATTATCAGCGAAACTGCTAAGACACATAGAGACACGGCTGTCACTCTGTGAAAGAGAGAAAGACAGGGAACACAGGGACAGGAAGTGATGTCGCCCTCCTGTCCCAGACTACAGCAGAGGATACGCCGGGCTGTGAATGCAGATGAGAGCTCAGGCTTTCCCATTCAGTCGATCAGGGAGAATGATACGTGTTCATACTTTATCCACTAAATGCATCCAAAAATGTATTAGAAACATACAAAAAAACGGAAAAATAAAACTGTATTTTTAATTTTTTAAATATTGGAATATATGAATTTAAGAATCTTTCGATATATCAGTTGGAATGTGAATTTGCCAAACTTGACAGGAACCTATAAATTGGAAACTGAACTGCAATTAAAAGAAGTGGAATCAACTGCATTTGAGTTTGCAGAAATCGGTGTGCAAGGCCTAAGATCGTCCAACTTCAAGACATTTTAAACTTCTTTAAATGTTCAGACACGGCTTTGTCAAGCCATCATTCAAAGTTTGTCTTGAAAAATTTCCCTTCTCTAGTCAAAAATTACCTACTGCCGTTACATGAATTTATTTGAACGTCTGTTCATTTGAATTCTTCCATTAATTCTTGTTTACTTAAAGTCAAATATGCAATTCTGCATCATATTTGCAACCCCATTTCATATTCAGGAATTTAATTGGATTTAAAAAGCATTCACAGGTCAGTTCTAATATGCGGTATGTGACCCTAGACCACAAAACCAGACATAAGGGTAAATTTTTCGAAATTGAGATTTATACATAATCTGAAAGGTGAATAAATAAGCTTTGCATTGATGTATGGTTTGTTAGGATGGGACAATATTTGGCCGAGATACAACTATTTGAATATCTGGAATCTGAGGGTGCAAAAAAAATCTAAATATTGAGAAAATCGCCTTTAAAGTTGTCCAAATAAAGTTCTTAGCAATGCATATTACTAATCACAAATTAAGTTTTGATATATTTACGGTAGGACATTTACAGAATATCTTTATGGAACATGATCTTTACGTAATATCTTATTGATTTTTGGCATAAAAGAAAAATCAAATTTTTTTTTGACCCATAAAATGTATTTTTGGCTATTGCTACAAATATACCCCAGCGACTTAAGACTGCTTTTGTGCTCCAGGGTCACATATAAATATACATTTTGTATGGATATAAGTAAATGTTAACAACAAGACAGGAGTAATGATGCTGAAAATTCAGCTTTATTCACAGTAATAAATTACATTTCAAAAATATATTAAAATAGAAAAAACGTTATTTAAAATGGTACTAATCTTTCACAATATTACTGTATTTATGTATTTTTGATTAAATAAATGCAGCCTTGGTGAGCATTAGAGACTTCCTACACATTAAAAAACAAACAAATTTGACCAAGTTCAATCTTTTGAACGGTTGTATACCTGAGAGAAGTATGCAGAGAAAAAAGGTTGGACAACAGAGAAGACAGCAGGATTTGGAAGCATATAACAATATGAATAAAAAGTTACATATATGCTTAGTGGCTCCTACTGGCTTTATACTTCATATTATCTGCAGTCCTGCTTACAGTCAGTCTAAATGAACTCAACTGATGTCTTTAGATGCTGTTCAGTGCAGCTTTAAAGCATAAATGAGGAGAATAAGAAAATATGTTTTCCCTCACACTTTAAAGACAGGCCTATGGGACATGAGTAAATATGATTTCCCTCAGTGGGGAAGGCCTGAACTGATAAGTTTAACCGAACGAGCTGTCATAATACGATGAAAAATAAGGAGTTCGCCAGCAGTGCTGTCTGTTAAAGGTTCAGTATCATTATTTTAGCGGTTTTATTGAAAACCATTCATAACACTGACATTATCACTCAACCAATATGCTAATTCCACACGCTTAAAATTTCAAACAGAATATTCAAGTGGTGAAGTCAGAGTGTTAAGCATAAAATCTCCTACAGAAGGTTGGGAATGGGTGGGTTTGACGGATGAACTCCTCAGATGTTTGAAAATGAATTGCTGGGAAAGGATGCAGCAGAAAAAATATATATTTTATTCTTATTCTGCAAATAGATTGCTGTCTGACTACAACAGGTTGTGAGGGGTTTACTCAAGGATTAAAATACACATTACATCAAGATCCTAAAGCAGTGAACACCTTGGTTGGGCGATATATACAGAATATGTACAAAAGACTAAAATGATCAAAACATTTTTTTAATATTGCAACGATTTTAATGCACATTTTAGGTTCAGCCATTTAAATTTTGTTTTCATGTATGTATTTACTTAAAGGTGAGCAATATTTTTCAGCCTTTAAAATATGTTGAATATTTCAATATTTATGTAAATTTCTAAATTTCTAATGAAAATTATTATTACCCCCCCCCCGCTAGTGTTCCCAGTCAAAAATTGCTTGTAAATCGTCTCTAGATTACGTATGTAACCATGGTTCCCCGAGGGAACGAGACGCTGCGTCGAGTCGCTTTGGGAACGCTCTTGCGTGACCGCGTTTTGAAGCACGTGTAAAATCAGTCCAATGGAGCAGCGAGACGTCACGAGCAGGGTGACGTAAGCACCAGAAAGCATAAAAGCACATCCGGCCGGGCGCAAACCAGCTTCGATGAAGTAGCGCCTGCAGGGATGCAGGGAGTATGGCAAAGAGACGCAGCGTCTCGTTCCCTCGGGGAACCATGGTTACATACGTAACCTAGAGAAGTTCCCCTTCAGGAACTCGAGCTGAGTCAAAACACTCTGGGAACAAGAATACCCACTGCGCCAACCTACCAAGTCCCTGCCTGTGTGTGTAACTTATGAGCACATCACGAAGAGAGAACATGGAAACCTGGGGTAGATGCCAGGTCTAGGATATAGAAGTGGACAAAAGTGTGTGGAGAGGACCAGCCAGCCACAGCACAAATGTCCTGCAAGGCCACACCCAAGCTGAAAGCCTTGGAGGCCGCCATACTCCTGGTCGAGTGCGCTCAGACCCCCATAGGTGATGGGAGGCCAGAGGACTCGTAGGCTAGTGAGATGGCCTCGACCACCCACCTACCCTTAGTCTGCTTGGTCGCCGGAAATCCCTTCTTGGCGGACCAAAACAAACAAAAAGCTGATCAGCCTTACGCCACGGGGCAGCTCTGTGCGCGTAAACGTCCAGTGCTCGAACTGGACAGAGCAGATTACGCCTTTATTGGCCTACTTCCTGGTACGGAGGAGGGCAGAATGCCTTAATACTATGGGCCCTGGTGAGAATGTGGGCAACTTAGGGACATACACGGCCTCGGGTAAAGGAATGCCCTAACCATGCCTGGAGCGAACTCCAGGCATGAAACAGAGAGTGCCTGAAGATCCCCGATCCTTTTTAGTGAGGAAATAGTGAGGAGAAAGATGGTCTTGAGTGTGAGCAACTTGACCGAAACTTCTTCTTTGGGTTTGCATAAGCCCTCCAGAACCACAGCCATGTTCCATGAGGGCACCTTGGTGCGCTGTACCGGACTCAGCCTCAGGGTGCCACGGAGGAAAACGAGTGGAAAGTGGGTGTCTTCCCAATGATTGACCACCCAGAAGGGAGTGGTAAGCAGCTAAGGCCGCCACGTAAACCTTCAGAGTGGAGGGAGATAACCCAGCGGAGAATCGCTCCTGCAAAAACTCCAGAACTGTACCAATTGGGCAGTTGACTGGGTCCTGCAGTCGCTGTCCGCACCATGAAGCGAAAAGTTTCCACTTCAAGGCATACAATTTCCTCATAGACGGAGCTCTGGATTGGAGGATGGTCTCAACAACATCAGTTGAGAGACCAGATGCTAGGAGCTGTGCCCCTCAGGGGCCATGCCCACAGCTTCAATAACTCGCCTGATTGATGGAGAACGATGTGTTGTCTGTGTGGACAAACACATGATGCCCCCTTAGGTTTGGAAGGAAGTGTGTCAGAGCTCGAAAAAACGGCCAGCATTCCCCGGCAGTTGATATGCCAAAAGAGATGATGGCCTTCCCAAAGACCCTGGACTGAGCGGCCACTCATGACCGCTCCCAAGCCCGTGAGAGAGGCATTCGTCGTTAGCATTACGCGACGACAAGGAGCCCCTAACGACGGGCCTTGAACCAGGAACCAACGTTACTTCCACATGTCTAAGGCACGTAAGCATCGCCGCGTGACCTTGATCATGCAAAGCGGATTCCCCCTCGGGGAAAATCCTTTGGTTCTGAGCCACCACTGCAAGGGTCTCATGTACAGCAGGCCAAAAGGTATCACGTTGGACGCCGCTGCCATCCGGCCCAACAGCCTCAGAAACTGTTTGAAAGTGAGTGACTGGACTTCTCTCACTCTCTTGACTGCCATGAGGATCGACTCAATCCGAGCAGGAGACAGACGTGCCTGCATCGAGGTTGAGTCCCATATCACGCCTAAATAAGTGGTTCTCTGTATTGGAGAAAGTACACTTTTCTTGGCGTTTAGTCTTAACTCCAGCTCTCTCGTTTGGGCGAGGACGACATCTCGATGCCGAGCCGCCATCTGCTACGATTGAGCTAGTGTTAACCAATCGTCGATATAATTGAGTATGCGGATGCCCTGGAGTCGCAGTGGAGCCAGAGCAGCATCCACACACTTTGTGAAAGTGCGGGGTGAGAGTGACAGGCCGAAGGGAAGAACTCTATATTGGTATGCTTCGCCCCCGAAAGCAAACCTCAGGAACTTCCAGTGTTGAGGGAGGATGGAAACATGGAAATAAGCGTCTCTGAGATATATCGTAACAAACGGTCTTCGGACTGGATCTGAGATACTATCTGCTGATAGTGAGCATCTGGAACCGAAGCCGTTTGATAGCGCGGTACAGAAGACGGAGATCTAAGATCGGACAAAACCCCCCCATCCCTCTTTGGAACGATGAAGTAACGACTGTAAAACCCGGACGCGTTCTATGGCCCCCTTCCTCAAGAGAGTATCTACTTCTTGTTCCATTACCAGAGCCTGCTCGGGGCCCACTAGTGTGGGGATGACCCCGTTGAAACGAGGCGGACGAGAACCAAACTGGATTCTGTAACCTTCTCTACAATCTGCAGGACCCATTTTGAGATATTTGGTAGAAGTTTCCACGCTACCAGAAAATCTACTAAGGGAACCAGCCTCTCGAGGCTGGCGTCTGGTATTATTAGAGGAGCCAGTTCGGTGCCCTGAAGCGGATGACCGGCAGGGAACAACCAACCTGACTGCTGTAGCACCCTCAATTGAAGGGGCGAGCTCTCCCGTGCCGTACCGTTGCAGGGCGGCAGCTGGGAATTTCGCTCGTCAGAGCTCACTGAACCCTGAAGCACCGAGAGGTGGCAGGGGTATCAATGAACCCCCATGAGGGCACTGAAGGAACAACCGAACTGACTGCTGTAGCACCCTCACTTGAGCGGGGCGAGCTCTCCCGTGCCGTACCGTTGCTGGGAGGCAGCTGGGAATTCGCTTGTCGGAGCACACTGAGCCCTGAAGCGCCGAGGTGGAAAGGGGTATAAATGAACCTCCATGAGGGCACCGAAGGAACAACCGACCTGACTGCTGTAGCACCCTCACATGAGGGGGCGAGCTCTCCCGTGCCGTACCGTTGCAGGGCGGCCCAGCTGGGATTTTTGCTCGTCGGAGCTCACTGAGCCCTGACGCACAGAGGGTGGGCAGGGGTTATCAATAAGCCTCGTGAGGGCACTGAGGAGGATTGGGCACCGTAGACTGAGGTGTTATCCTTTCCTCGCCAGGTGGGCTGCCCTCAGGGACCTGACAATGGTAGGACCATTTCGCCGAGGTCCTCTTAGACAAATAACGGTCCGCAGATCCATTTTCGGTCTATAAGACCCCAACTGAGAGCATCGCCCCGACCCCCGATCTTTCTGTGGAGGGGTGCGGTTTGCAACGCTCTGTTTTTTAGACTGGCGATATGAGGAGCTTGATGGTTTGGGCTGCTCCCGCTCAGCAGCCCCAACCCTGAGCAGGTCAGCCTGGTATGCTTGTAACACCGCCATGGTGTGCAAACATGCGCCAGCCTGACCTACCGCCTATATGGCTTTCCCAACCAGACTCGATGTAAGCCTAACGGGCCTGGTGGGAAGCTTCGGGGCCTTCAGGGACGATGCTGAGGATGGGGAGAGATAGCTCGAAAGCGTCTGCTCCACCACTGGCATCGCCCCATATACCTTATCATTCAGCCCCACGATGTTCTTTGAATAATTCGAGACTGTGGGGCTGTAATACGGGATGAGTACGGTTTCTCCCAAGATCTTGACACCTCAGCAATAGAGATCGGGGAAAAACGGAAGGCCCCATCGTGAAGGCTGTGATCTGGATTCAGAACAACAAAACATGCTCGTCTAATTATTTTTAGGACGAGCGTCCTGTTTCTAGGCTGGCAAAACGATATTTTATTTTGGCGAATGCGCGAAACCCCCATAATCACGAATCACACCTCATACGAGGGACTGTGGTGGTGAGTCCACAGTCTCCTCTGTCTCGACACTCGTCACATCCACCTCCTCGGAGGAAGATAGATGAAGCGTCTGGCTCTTTCTCTCTCGCGGGGGGGGGGGCGCGAGAGAGAGAGCCGCGGATCTAGCGGGTGAGGACCGAGAAAAGGACGAGCCCGTCTCGGATCTCTCCGCTAAATCCACCCGCGATCCCCACGACAACAGTCTGCGCTGTGCCTCGCCAACAGCGGGACCGATGCCAGCAGGATCGCGAGCCTGGCCGCTCTCATCAAACGCAGCCAGGCGAGAGCGGAGCGTGCGCAGCGAGAGCTCGCAGTGATGACAATCAGCTGCTCGAAAGCTGACCGTGCATGCTTTGCTCCTAAACAAACGACACACAAATCGTGTGTATCCCCGCCGCCAGATATCGTGGGCAGGGAGAAACACAGCGTTTGTAATGCCGTTCACTCGCCATAGACTTCTCATTGTTTTATATATATGAGTGCTTGTGCGGACAGACAACAGTAAATAGACAGACACATACACAGAGCGCTACTGAAGAGCAGAAGCTGGTTTGCGCCCGGCCGGATGTGCTTTTATGCTTTCTGGTGCTTACGTCACCCTGCTCGTGACGTCTCGCTGCTCCATTGGACGGATTTGACACGTGCTTCAGAACACGGTCAGGCAAGGGCGTTCCCAAAGCGACTCGACGCAGCTCGAGTTCCTGAAGGGGAACTTTCATTACACTATGTTATTGCCAAATCTTGGATTCAATCTTTTTGTCAACTTGTTTTATAAGTTTTGTATTTCTTTTTGCAACTGATTGATTCTATGCCTCATTGATCTGAGCTCATGCACCTCAGTTTTTAAGAAATAAAAATACGGATAATTTTGGCAATGAGGCTTATGATCAGTCAGTTTCAAAAAGAAATACAAAACTTGTGCTAACTGACAGAAAACAAGATTTGGTGATAATATTAGCATAATGAGAGATTTACAAGCAATTTTTAAAAGGCCAGAGTGGGAACACCAAATTAAGATTTTCAGCACAGCACTTGGGAAATACATATCAAAATACTGATCGAAAAACACCTTCAAAAGGCTAAAGAAATATTGTGCATTTCTTGCCATATCGCACAGGTTTAGTGAACATTGACACTGGTTGTGTGCTGTTTTATTAGCATTACAGACGGTATACATCGAGGACAAACCAACCAGTGTAACTATACGTTGATCACAATTTTAATTAATGGCTCTCGACACTGACAGAATAACATTTTAATGTGTATATTCTTCCAAATGCGGGTCTGATTAAAATTACTACATCCAAGAGCAGCGGTCCGTTGTGTGTTTGAAAGAAATGAGCTGAAGGGCCCTTCACGGTATATAATTAAACTCAAGGAACACCCAGACACTTATTGAGCTACAACAGCATGCAATCTTTGGAGGTTTTTCAAAATAAGCACACAAAGCCCCAAAACACAAACTTGGACCTGAGGAAACATTTACAGCTGCTCCAGGGACACTGCAATTTTAAACATGAGTTGTACAATTTTACCACCCAATCAGTCAACAAATACAAGCATAGTAGTAAATATATATATATATATAGTAGATATTTAGTAGTAGACTACGTGCATCATTCAAAGCTCTTTTACTCACCAAAGCTACATTTATTTGATAAAAATTACAGTAATAAATAAATAGTATTACAATTTAAAATAACTGTTTTTTATTTTAAGATATTTTAAAATGTAATTTCTTCCTGTGATGTAAAAGTAAATTTTCAGCATCATTACTCTAGTCTCCAGCGTCACATGATCATTTAGAAATCATTTTCATATGCTGATTTGTCACTCAAAAAACATTTCTTATTACTACTGAAAACAGTTGTGCTGCTTCATATAATCACGGAAACCATGATTTATTTTATTTTTCAGGATTATTTGATGAACAGAACGTCTAAAGGAACAGTATTTATTATAGGGGAAACAGGAATATTTGCAACAGCATTATGCTGTTCGTCAACTTTTGAAAAACTAATGTATCCTTGCTTAATAAAAGTAACGGTAGTGCATGCTCTTATTTACCTGTTTATTCATGCAGCTTCATATTTTTGTGGAGATCATGATACATTTTTTTTCAGGATCGTTTTATGAATAGAAAATTCAAAAGAACAGCATTAATTTGAAATAGAAATCACATTATAAAGACATTATAAATGTCTTTACTGCAACTTTTGATCAATGTAATGTGCCCTTACTTAATAAAATATTATAAAAACAATGTACTGACACCAAACGTTGGCATTTTATTTTTATACAACATTATTTTTAATAAGTGTGAAGTGACATGTGGCCAAGTATGGTGACCCATACTCAGAATTAGTGCTCTGAATTTATCCCATCCAAAGTGCACACACACAAGCAGTGAACACACACAAACCGGGAACACACACCCGGAGCAGTGGGCAGCCCATTATGCGCGGCGCCGGGGAAGCAGTTGGGGGTTTCCCCCCCCCCCCCGGTGCCTTGCTCAAGGCACCTCGTCGTGGTATGGAAGGTGGGAGAGAGTGCTGTACATTCACTCCCCCCACATACAATCCCTGCTGGTACGAGACTTGAACCCGCAACCTTTGGGTTATGAGTCTGACTCTTTAACCATTAGGCCACGACTTCCCTCAAAGTCGTGGCATAGTGGCATAGAGTTTAAAAACGAAGTGCAGTTTCAACCCATTTTAATATCACAATACGATGCATTTCTCTTATGAACAGGATGTGAAATGAGGAAAACAATTCAGGACGACTAATTTGACTGGACTGATTTGATTGGACTGGATTGGAAAAGCATGCACCAATGAATGCGCACACAAAGACAAGAAACGTGCATTACGAACACAAATAGGTCTGTTTTGACTGATTTCATGTACCATATTGACCCGAATATAAGACAATATTTTTTTCTTGGAAATACATCTGAAAAAACGCGGTCGTCTTATATTCAGTGTCTAGACTTTGACATGTCAATAATACACCCACAACAATAGGTGGCACCAAATACGAGTGTGCCATGAAATACGTAATGTAATGCGTGTTGTAAAGATCGCGAGTAAAAACAAAAGAAAAGCTTACAGCTGCATGAGTCGTGACTGTCACGTTAGCCTGATGGGACCAAACTCCCTTTGTGATTTTAAAACGTAAGACAGTACCCAGATTTGAAGACTACAGTAAGATTTAACTTCTACTGTTAATAAGATTTTGGTAGGCTACTATTAGATGGATAGCCTAAATGTCCGAATTCAGATGGGCTGCCTGTTTTTTAATTTTTTATTTAATGGTATATCAAACAGTGTATATTTTTTAAATGTGATTGTTGGTACATTTTTACCAGTTTTTACCATACTTTCAAAACAAAAATTAAATCGGAAAAATATGCAATATGAAAATAATTGAAGACAAAATGTGTTTTACTGAGAAAAAAAAACTGAAAAAGATTTCATTTTTAAAAAGCCTTTTTCCAAAAGGTACATCTGGAAAAAGGGGGGTCGTCTTATAATCAGGGTCGTCTTATATTCGGGCCAAAACGGTAGTTTACAGACACGTAGTCATGAATTTAAAGTACAGAATTATAATTTTTACAGGGCATTGTTACTAAAACAAATCCTTATAGACTCCACAAAGTCTCTCATTATCTTAGACCACATCCTTATTCTGCTCTGGTGATGGTAAGAGACACGTTCAGATGTGTTCTGCCCATTTATCTTCATAAGATGAATCATTAGAGCAGATTACTTCTGACACTGTTTAAACATGACTTCGTTTTACTTCTGTTGGAGGCTCTCATTTCCCATCAGGCCCCCTGGGACAGAGTTCTGCCTCTTCACAGGTGCACAAACCCTCAGTACTCGCTTAAAACGAATACGCCGCTGTACTTCTGTCTCAGAGGTTCAGCGCTGTACTCATGCAATCTGACAGAGCACAGGAATTAAAGAGCTCATTTCATGAGGAATCAAATTTACTTTCATCCTTTGAGGTAAAAGTTCACTGTACTATGGAAACATACTGTAACTTTGAGAACTCAAACCTTTATTCCAAGTGTATTTATTGAAATTAAGATGCAAAAACAAATGAATATATTAGCTATAGCATGACCGTCTGCATTTACACAGCATTGACTTGCCTGAGTTAAACCATAAAAGATGGATTTGAACAGCCGTTGATAAATTAAATCTATTTCTGTGAGAAACAGGACTGTTGCCAAGATACAGAAAACATCAAAACAAGAATAACAGGCCAAGACCTTCATAAAATGTGAACAATTACAGAGGCAGCGCGTGAACGCTTATTAAACTATTTTAACCCTTTAAGCCCTGAGGGCATTTTTGCCTCACTGAAGTTGTTTTTTTCTGAGTGACATACACACAAATAATGACTCATAACTCAAAGACTGTAGCAAGGAGAGTCAAAAGGCTGATAAAAAAACTTGCGTACTTTCAGTATAATATTATTGGGACTAATTTGATTGACAAAAAAAAAAAAAAAAAAAACAATTATGATATTATAATGATGTTATTATATTTACTACTCCTACTAATAAATATAACATTAAATCATATTTATGATTCATATATTTTTATGGTTGTTATGTTGTTCTGGTTGCTGTAATAATAATAATAAACATAAAACATGTAATAATACTTTTTGAGCAATGTACCAATTTAATCAATATGTATTTATATATTCATTTATTATTATTATTATTGTTGTTGTTATATAAAATTCATAATAATGTAAAGAGCCATAATTTTGAGTGAATTCTTGCTCGAAAGAACATGAAGGATGTCACTAACAAAAAAAATGTATTAAAATAAAATTAAAATATAATAACAACAACAATAATAATCATTATGCAGTTTTATAAAAGCTATAATCCATTTGAAGCTATGTGTTACAGTGATTTTATCATGGTGAAGAGTTGTTACAATAAAACATGATTTATAATAAAGAATAAAGACAATAAAGAATCATCTCTTGTGTCTTATTACTTTAATATATAACCTTAATCAACAACTGTCTTCAAATCACCACAGTCTTACTCGATTATGAGATTCCCATCTGCTGGATGATAAAAACCAATACCTTTTCTCCATAGGGATCCTGACAGAGGGAATATGGCTGCATAAAAACCAAAGACGCAGAGCTGTGCATCAAGAACCCATCCTGTCAAATCAAATTATATCTGCTGAATGCCTGTAGGCCACAGGTGCAGATGAAGGCAGAAACAGACACTATCAAATACCTGAACAAGCAGCAAATAGTCTGTATCAAGTGAAAGGGCCTTTCATTGTGTGCAGGTTACAGAGGCTCTGTCAAAAGAAAGAGCTGTGAGGGGATGCTGGGAAGGCAAAATGTGAGAAAAACACAGAGAAGGGAGCAGCTGCGAGGACAGAGTCTCTAGTGTAGCAACGGCTGACGTGTAAACATGTGGCATACTGTCAGAAAAAAAAGCCACAATGGACTCCGTCCAAAGACTTACACCAACATATGGTTTAATATTGTAAACGCACTGTCATCTTCAAGTAGCACAGCGGAGGCAGATTAATCCCAGACAGACGCGTGGAGCCGAGCGGACTCACATTCACATGCATGTCATCACAGTCCACTGCAAAAGGCAAAACGTGCCGTCTCACTCTCAATGGATTATTAGGGCTACACAATTAATTGAATTGTATTATCAAATACAATTCTGGCTTACAATGCTTATGAAAACAAGATAATCAAGATACAACTATTATTGTTATTTTCTTATGTTATAAATTCCTTTATCGTGGTATGCTTTTGCTCTTCCCTAAAAGCCAACTAAATATATATATTATATATCTATATATCATATATATAGATAGATTTTTTTTTTTAAATTGATTGATTGATTGAGGGAATTGATGTGACTGAATTAAGTTTAAAGGGAATTCCACCATCTTGAACAATTTTTTTTAAAAAGTGCAAAGAAGGCATGGATGTTTACCAGGGGTATTTACAGATAACTATATAACTATATATGTCTTAAACTTATTTCAGCTAGGGCAATATTTCTTATTTTTAGTTTATCTTGATGTACTAAAATAACTAAAACTAAAGCTGAAATAAAAAATAAAAAACTATATACAGTGGGTATAGAAAAGAATCACCACCCTTTGATTGGAAAAAAAAAAGGGGGGGATGATTGAACTGAACTTGAGCAGTTCTGCAAAGAAGAGTGAGCAAATATTGCAAAGTCTAGATGTGCAGAGTTAGTAGAGACCGAGACAAATCCCAACAGACGAAAGGCTGTAATTCAAGCAAAAGGTGTTTCAACAAAATACTGGGGCTGATTTTTTTCCAACTCAGTGATTCTGTTTTTTATTTTTTCTGACATGTATTATATCTTTCACTTGGATGTTAATACAGCTGGATGAAACAAAAACTGTGTCCGTCTTCATTCCAGGCTGCAAAGCAACAAAATATGATTATTTTAAAGGGGGATGATTATTTTCTATACCCACTGTAACTGATCAAGATGAGACTGGTGTAATTCTCTTTTTAAATCAGATATGAGCAGCATTTAAACCACAAGCTATCATTTTAGCCACAACGTTGTCAAAAAGGTCTGAAAACCACAATAAAAGTGCAGCAGGCAATGCAACAAGGTTTTAGTGTTTAATGAAGATCAAAACAGACACACCTCTTTAATCGGGTTAGTTTTCACATTAGGGCTCAGTGTAAATGAGTAGCTGTCATGTCCTGTGGTGTGCCATTTTATATTTCCTTTAAAATTATTTTAAACAGCATTTTCCTAATTATTATATAATTGTTGCTTTTATTGCAGCTATTAATTAAAAGACTGCATGGAATATTTGTTCTTTTCAAAAACTCATTTGTCACGCCGCAGGACCATTTATAATGAACTAGTGAGGGCAAAACTGTGATTAAAATTATGAAAAGAAACAGCGACCATTTACACTAAATTGCATATTTTTGCCCAGGTTGGACCTCTGAATTAAAACTGAGATGTTTTTTCCTCCTCAGGTATGAGCTCCATATTCTCAATGTATCACACTATATGAGCCATAAAAGTCTGATTTATCAAAAATGCTACAAAACATAAAACACATACATGCGACCACTGCATATATTTTAACAGATTTTTTTTAAAAATAATATAATATATATATATATAATTATAGTATATTTGGCTAAAGTTCACTCAAACTGTTCCTTTTTTCTTAAAAAAAATATACTATGTAAGGCTTACAGGGTAATGTTTAAGAGATAAGTACTACACTTTTTACTTACATTTGAACCGTCAGTAACAGTAATCCTTTTTTTTCTCCAATTTGCCGGACCAAATCATTTTTGCCCCAAACAACAGCAGAGCCGTTCTGAGACCCCCTGAAGGTACATGTTGGGTCACGGTACGAATCAGGAACTAAGGATTGCCACTGTCTCGATTAAGAACATTTTAGTTTCTCCCACAGGAAATCAGCTGATGCTGAGGATGGTTTTTAAACTCAGTTATGGCAGACAGGGGAACAGTAAAGGAAGAGCCGTACCCTCACATCCAGAATCAAATAGCTGACCCTTTCTATATTCATCGCCTGTTTTATGAGCAGAAGGACCTCGTGCACATAGTGTAGTTAAGAAGGACAGGACCAAAAAAAAAAAAAAAAAAGCCTCCGACAAGCTGCGAATACTCGCCTCTGCCTTGGGAAATAGGCAACCTCAATTTCTGGGACCGTAGCTGAAGTGGCTGCTGTATTATTGAATAGAGAGGAGCAATGGCTTCTGTGAGAGCGATCACCTGATATGAGGAGTGATAGCCGACTGGCTCTGGTGTTTAACTGCTCGCAGCGACAAATTGCACGACTGCTAAATGAGACAAGCGCAATGCATTTACGCATGGACTCTGTGATATATCTGTGGTAGTGATGCATCGATCACCCTAACGCCAAATCCATGCCACTGAAACTAAATGCAAAGAGTGTTAATGAGTCGGCACAAACACTCACTGACTGATGACAAAGAGGTTTCATTAGCAAAAGATATAGGCTAGGAATCATTTCAGATATTTACTGTACTGTATCTTTAGTCAACGTGAAATTGTGTTTGCAACCTATTTTACTTCTGTAATGTGATGAATTTCAGCAGGTTTTCTTTATCCATCAGCAAATGATCTGACAGTGAAAAGCTGTAAAATGAATTACAAAAAAATTTAAATAAAATAACGTTTGTGTTATTTTCAGTTAATTTTAATTCTACTTACATCTTAATTTAAAACACAACCTTTGCATCCTGTTTGTTACTGAAATTCAAATTTTTTAAAATTTCAAATTCAATTCTGAATGGTGCAAAAACTGCTATTTTCGGAAGTTCAAATTTTCACCACACAATTAAACACAAATAAAATGAAAACACTCACAATTAGAAAACTAGTAATGTTGCATCTAACTGAAATAAACTGAATAATATAACAATAAATAAACTGAATTCAAAAGAAATTAATACAATTAAAAAGTACAATTAAAAAGTGACAAAAGCATTTTATATAAAAAAATAAAAGATAAAAATATAAACAAAATCCAATATACAATAAAAAAAAAAATACAGAAAATAAAAAATTATTAACTAATAAATAAACTAAAATAACACACCATGAACATATACAAGCATTTAAACACTCCACAACTTAAACCAAATACATAAAAAATAAAAAAAATAAAATATATAAAATGTTTTTTCCATTTCACCTCTAATTCTGGTTTCTATAAACCTGACATTGTTGACTGAGAATATTGTCAGCCTATGGTGACAAAATGCTTGTTTATGGTCCTTATTCGTAAGTCACAAGGGAATAATGCGTTTTCTAAAGGAATAATTGAAATATACAAACTGTCAACAGCAAATATACATCACACACATACTGTAGACAGGGTCACTCAACTTCAATAGTTTATGTCCGTTCTTGACTCCTGTTTCTCATTAGATTTGCTGCCAAATTGCATCGTCGCAAAACGTGAGTGGCAGTCATTTAGTCTGTCACCACAATCTGTTTTTAATCGGTCAGACTTGCAACTGAAGAGGGTGAGATTTCCCAAGAAAACTGTCCGTAGATGTGACATCTCAGACTAAAATTGAGTAGTTTCAAGTTACAGCCTGCTTGAGAAATACCATACTGCATGAAGTCTGGGTCTGTGTTGATGTGTCACTACCTGCTCATTAGTATGCCAAGGACGGACCACCTGCTGTTGAGGTTTACACTCCAGAGGCTCGTTTGATTACAAATGTCTTTTCAGATGACGTGTTAAAGAACAAAGAAGAGAAGGATTGGTAAAGAAGAGGAGGAGAGATGAAAAGGGAAGGCATGAATTGATAAGACGGGTTGTGTTGTTTGACATGCTTGTGATCTGAATACTGCTGTAGTATTACAAGCTAATCAAAGCACTAGTTAGCATATAACGATCAGCATGGAGACAATCCAGTACAGTTCAAACCACTGTAATTTGAGCCTAAAGTCTAAATGACATCAAAACCAACTCTATTTAATAGCTTAATGCATGTTCCTAGTCTTATTGTGCACTATTGGTGCAAAATAAATTTTTGTAATCTTTAATTTAAATATAATTACTTACTCCACCTCGAAAATGACTTTTGTTTATGGCTGATGATGACAAATTCCTCTTATTCTGTTATGCAACATCAATTTTTTGGTATATAAGTTCCCACCCAACATTTTTTTTAAGTGTTACTCGTATTTTGATCAGAAGCAAAGTAAAAACATCTTATTTATGCATTTGTTTCTTACAAACTCTCAGTTTTTCACTTTTCAAGATGTTAGTTGAAGGACTGAGGATTACTTGTGGATTATTGTGATGCTTGTAATGCACAGTTTCTCCAAATCGGAAGAAATCAACTCATCTACATCTATTATTCCTTTAAAATGTATGAATGTTATTACATTAAACACAAGTGTAAATTATTATTATTAATTATTATTATTATAAATTATATGAATAGCAACCGTGGCAACTGCAGTTTTCTTCATTTTTACTCAATGCCACTTTTGTTTGTTACTTTCTTATTTAATGCATTGACATTCAAGATATGTTTTAGTGTGTCTTAAGTATGCTCACTGTGAAACAAATTGTATATGATAGAAATGAACAGTCACTTCCGCATCTAGGAAACACAGCAGTCAGCAGCAGATCTTCATTCAGTTTAATGCACTCAGGTAGGTGTTCTGCAGTAATTGAGTTGGATGCTAAAGGGTTAAAGTAAATCTTGAGAGGAAAAGATTTCGTGGCTGATTCTGGAACTCAGTGAGTTATTGCTTTTATTCTAGGAGCAGTCAGGCTCTCATTGGCAATAAATCGTGGTGCTCAATATCCGATCCGTGAGGTGTCAGTTATGAAGACTGAAGTTGGCACAGAATTTGTTTTCCACCGCTTAAGCGACCGGGCTGCAGCCTCTCCAAGAACATTGATTGCCCTTTTCCTTCCCCTCATCTTGAGCAGATACAGTAGTGCGGCAGCAACTTGTAATAACGGGGGAGAAAAAAACAGGACGCTTCAGCCTTGAAAATGTCTGTTAATAACTTTGAGGTCAGTCTGTCTGAAACGTGCCGGCGTGTGGAGCAATGTAAAAGGATGCATCTGTGAACATCTAGTGTTGCAGAATCAGACTTATCCCTGTCAGCGTAAAAACTGCTCCGTTTGGCTGCTCATTCTAACCAGGAACTGTCCATTCGGACAGAAAAAGTTGTGTAACGCAAACAACTACATGCTCATAAATACATCAGCTCATGAGTATTGATCAGGAGAAGCCACTGCAGCTAATCAATATTCATGGTGTCAGTTCATTAATATTGATTAGGTGAAGTAGCTTCCACTAATCATTGTTACTGTTAACTAAAACTAAGACTATTGAAAAGCTTTTTCGTTAATTGAAATAAAGATGAATTAAAACAAGAGTTAGATGAAAAAAAATACATTTTAAAAACTAAAACAACATAAATAAAAGTTAAATTGTAATATGTAAAACTAATAAAAATTACAAAAGTTAAACTAAATCACACACAGATGGAGTTCATCCCATTAACTATGAACATGTTCCACTTTTTGACTTCTCTATGAATACTACAGCATATCTATTGTTTTCTTATTTCAAACTGTTCAGACATTTATCTAAATGTTTGCTAGACTATTGAAGAATATCAATAAGCATTTTTGTTAACTGAATAAATCTGAAATTAAATACAAATATTAGATAAAAATGTATAGAGCATGAACAAATATTTAAAGTACTACAATTACTAAAACTAAAACAGAAATAATTTATTAGGATATTTAAAAAATGACTAAAAATAACTAAACGCCTTAACTAAAATTAAAATGAAAACTGACAATATAAAAGCTAATTCAAAATATTAATAAATACTATACTAGTGTTTAGTATTAATACTAAAATAACAGTTCTGCACTGCCTGTAATAAGCTTTATAACGTGTCACCAACACAGCTAAGTTAGACGGCACGTCCACGAACCACCCACCGTCTGTTCACTGACCGTCTCGAGGCTTAAACGACCCTGTGCTTGTCATAGCCATTAAATTGTAGCACTAGATTGTAAAGATAGATCATCTGTTTATTAAAAATGACTGAAGAGGGGGGACAGTAAAATCAAGAAGCTCTCATTGATCTCTTGGCTGATTTTAAAACAAGACTGTGAGCTCATCAGGTAAAGGCAACAAAAGCACTGCTTTAAAAGGTTACGATGCACCACAACACTGATTGATGGAGCTAGAATTTGTGTGCAACACACTCTTTTGTTGTTACTAAACAGAAATGATCTGCCTGTCATTCACATGCCATTTCATTTAATCACAGACAGTTCACTCATTATTTACTCACCCAAACGTGCATGACTTTCATTGTATGGAAAGGAGCAGCTTAGATTTTCTGCTTTAAACAAAATCTTTTATGTTCCACAGAACAAAGGAAGTCATTCGGGTTTGTAACAACATGAAGGACAGTAAATGATGACAGAATTGTAATTACAGCTATGAGAAAGTCTTTAGTAATCACTGCAAATGCAGTATTTCTAAGGGTTTTCTTAATGTATAGGGTTTGCTGCAACTGGCAGCATTTTTAACCAGATGCCGCCCAGCAATCTCATCTGACAGCCTTCCCATAATGCTCTACAGAAACCCATTCCCCACTGCATTCATGCTGACCGAATGTCAGACTCTATTTCAAATATCTCAGCTCAATCTACACTGCATTACAGACACGTTAAACACACTATATGCTGCACACTTCACAAAGGCACCGGAGTCCATAATCTGCTCTATTCATGACTTTCACTATTTTCTATTTTGTGCATCTAAAATGCAGAATGACAAACATTTAGAATTTCCCCCTTTGTTTCAGATGAAAATAGACACAACTTAGTCAATAGTTGTAATGAAATAAGAGTTTGGTTTTAGGAGAATCTGATGAGAAATGTTTGATGTGGCAAATCTTGTGAAATTCTAGAGGAGACTTGTGTCATTTTCTTTGGAGAAACTTCGGAAAAGAAGAAAAGTCTTGTTTTTAATCTCATTGCTATCTAGGAGAAACAAATGAAGAGAAACACAGCTTTTGTTAATGTGGGTAATCGATTATTTGGGCTGTTGGTTTGTATAAATTAAATTAAAACATTACTTTTGCACTCTGGAAATGCCACTAAACTACACCAATAACCCAAATGTTTACCAACATTATTTCTAAGTTACAGAGCCATGAAATTGGCACCAGTAAAGACTCCTGAAAAACTTCATAGCAAAAGCTGCTCATCTAGCACTTGTGCAGTACAGACAACAAAAGACGTGTGGAGTACAGAAGTCTGAAGACACTTGAATTCAGAAATCAACTGATCAAATATACAAAAAAAAGTCAAATTGATAATATGAGTCAGATATTCTTGTTGTGGAGAACATTATCATCGGATTTTGCTCCAGTGTTGCTGTCATAACACTCCTCAAAATAAAGGCTGAAAAAGACGGCTTTCTCAGCAATGCCATAGAAGAACCATTACATCACTTGCTCACCAATGGATCCTCTGCAGTGAATGGGTGCCGTCAGAATGAGAGTCCAAACAGTTGATAAAAACATTACCACTCCAGTCCATCAATTAATTTCCTCTGAAGCGAAACGTTGCGTGTTTTTAAGAAACAAATCCATAATTGAGAAACCATTGCGTCTGGTAAAAATTTGAGTCCTCTATCCATAATATTGCTTTCTCCAGTAAAAAAAAAGTCATCTTATCTAAATCAGGAGAGAAATATGCACAGATCAAGCATTTACAAGTGAAAACAGTTCAAAGCAGATCTAAACAAATATGTTTGGTGGATTTCAATGTGAGAGGACAACAGAGGATGGACTTTTTCACTGGAGGAAGCATTATTATGGATTATGGACTCATGTTTTGGCCAGACAATGGTTTAAAGTTAAAATGCCTTAACAATGAATTTGCTTCTTATTAACACACAGTTTGCTTTTCACTTCACAAGTCATTACTTGATCAACCAGAGGATTATTGTGGATTATTGTGATGTTTTTCTCAGCTGTTTGAACTCTCATTCTGACGGCACCCATTCACTGCAGAGGATCGATTGGTGAGCAACTGATGCAATGTTAAATTTCTCCAAATCTGTTTCAATGAAGAAACAAAATCATCTACAGCACATCTTGAACGGCTAATTTTCTGCACATTTTATTTTTGGGTGAACTAATCTTTAAAGGTTCTTCATGGAATCATAGATGCCTTTAAAGAACCTTTATTTTTAAGAGTGTATAAGAGAGTCAGTTGTTCAGTTGCATTTTCACTATAGTGGTCTCAGACTTTTGGCCTCCTTCATACTTCGAAAATCCCATCTTCGCTGCTCAGTCTTAGAAAACCGCCCCACTGGGGAACATGAGATTAGAAATATCACAGCCGGTTTTATCCGATAACATCAAATCAGAATTACAACCTGGAGATTATCACCGCTACCCCAGCAGGCAAAATATGGTGTGATAAGTCGTTTTTTATTTTTCCTTTATACAAATCATAACTGGATTAGGACAGCCATGTCTCCTTGTCCTTTATCTCTCATCTCCGCCTGCCTCTTGTTATGATTTTATTTCATGTATTTTTAGCGGTGATATTTCAAAGGCAGCACACTGACACATCTGTCATCCCTCACATCCCATCCCTCACATCCGTTAGAGGGTAGTGACACCGTTCCTCCGTCAGGAATCCGGGACGGAAGCAGAAAGCTTTCCGCTGCACCCACCTGCAAGATCATCCAGGCAGAACATACGTTTGATCAGAGGCAGAATTGCTCTCCTACCTTTGCACCGTCTAGTGACACGATAGCGGCTCGCTGACCTGCTTCGTGTTTCAGCTCTCTGGATAAATAATCTGGCTCCTCTCCTCCGGCGGTACACAGAGCTCCGCACACTCCACACATTTAACAACACACCCACATCAACGGGCCCTCAAAGAGCCTCCGTTTAGAAGGTTGACGTTCTGGGGATTTGCTCTGCGGAGAAGAATACGGCGATATTCTCCACGTGGGATGTTTCTTCTGACTGATGTGGCCAGATGCTGTCAGTTCCTGTAGCAGCAGGAAATAAAGCGGTGGATAGCGACCGCACTCAGATTGAACTGTTAGCAGCAGGAGGAAAAACAACTAGATGGAGGCAATCTAATGGAACAAATCTGTACAGAATTTAAGCAACATCTCTGAGGGACTATAAGCTACATTAGTCTGGGAATACTCAGACAGAAGGCAACAAAACTGTTTTTTTTTCTCTTGAAATGTGCTCGGATTTGAGTAATCGTGAGGCTGAAATGTGTAAAAAATATATATTTTGCAGTCGGGGGATAAAAAGTTCTCGTGTTGCATCGTTTGCGGGACGATTTGAGATGCTGCGTCTTGTCAGATAACTTAACCGTGAGAGGATGTTTTTTCTTCTTCCATGATATCTGTCACAGTGAATCACCTCGTTTCAAGGTGAATCACACAAAAACCTGTCAAGTACATGTCTGGATTATTGCTCACCTCAAAATCAAAAGAAAGAAATAAGAAATTATATTATGCATGCAGAAAAATGCGGAAAATAAAGAAAAAAAAGTTTTCAAGACCATGAAGATATTGTTTGCTGGTTTAGTGACATTATTTGCATGACAAATAAGCACATTTTCTTCATTACTATAATGTATTCAGTAATTCAGGGAAAATATGGTGCGATAAGTCATTTTTAATTTTTCTTTTATATAAATCAGAATTCATAATTGGATTAGAACAACTTTGTCTCTTTGTCTTATATCTCCACCTTATGTATTCAGTGCTTTAATTTGTATTTTTTTTAGTTTACCATTACTGTAACAGCAAAAACACTGTATTACAATGGTTTTAAAACCAAAATTAGTGCAATTTGAGAAAAACATGCTAAACTGTTAAAGGGGTCATATGATGCGATTTCAAGTTTTCCTTTCTCTTTGGAGTGTTACAAGCTCTTGGTGCATAAAGAAGATCTGTAAAGTTGCAAAGACTAAAGTCTCAAATCCAAAGAGATATTCTTTATAAAAGTTAAGAGTCAACCACGCCTACCTAAAACGCCTCGTTCTAACACACCCCGACATATCTATGTCACTATGTGGGAAGATTTGCATAACACCGCCCAAATGTTCACGCAAAGAAAGAAGGCGTAACTTTTATTCTCGCTGTAGTATTGTTGCCGCCACCATGTCGTGAAGGCGCTGTGTGTATCGTTGTGAAAGCGAAACTACTTTGGTTGGCCTTCCAAAAGAGGACGATATCTGCTTCGTCATGTCTAGAGCTGATCCGTGCTGGTCGCTGAGGAAATACATCAACTTCGTGCTGTGGATCGCCGGATCGGCTTTCACCGTGGACGAAGCGGAGTCCAGCCCGGGGTCTTCACATATGGTTGCCGCAAGCCCGCCAGACACGCCTTCGTCGAATCTGCCGGCCGCGCCTTTCTCAAGCCCGCCCACCTCCGCTCACTCTAGTCCGCCGTGTGTTTCGTTGTGAAAGCGAAACTACTTTGTTTGGTCTTCCAAAAGAGGACACGACTAGAAATAAGTTGTAAGTTGTATTTACAAACACTGTTCCAGAACACTTCAACCAAATATTCAGACTGCATATTTTTACTGTATGCAAAATATTATAGATTTGGGGGTGTAATATAACCCAATTTATAGCTGATTAGTTTTTTTTCCTTGACAATGTAACTAAATAACAAATAAATAAATATATATTTATCATTTAAATTTTTTTTAATCATTTCCTTAGTTTTGTACTTTTTATCCTCTAACATCATCTAAATCTAAATAAATAAATAACACATATTTTATAATAAATACATACATTAATTAAGTAATTCTTATGATTTTGGCAGTTGTTTTCCTTAACATCATGTAAATTAAAAGAAAGAAAGAAAGAAAAGAAAAAGAAAGAAAGAAAGAAATATGAAAACAAAAGAAAAAGAAAGAAAGAAAGAAAGATAAAGAAAGAAAGAAAGAAAGAAAAATCTGGACATGCTCCTGACAAGTTCACCTGTAGAGCTGAAGTAATTATTTTCAACATTATAATATTTTCTACAAATAACCAAATAGTGGGTTGATTTCCTAGAAATTCCCTGTTTGTCTCAAATTACTGTTTGTTTGAGCATCCTAACCAGCCCGAAACAACCAATCACTATTTCAATTTCTAGCGTTTCTTGACTGTCTGTATACCCAACTACGCTAGTGATGGTAGAGCTGGCCAAAAAAATGGCACACCTCAGCTTCAAATGTAGTAAAACAGAACTGCTTCTTGTTCAGGTAGCATTAAAAGCATCAAAGTATTTTCAAATCCCCAGAACATTTTCTCAGAGTGGCTGTGACATTATTTAGACTGCAGTGCGTGACACAGGCCTATCCGATATTTTTGTTAGGTGATGCTCTGCAGAAAAAAAGAGCATAGAGGGGTTAGTGGTTCAAATCCCACCAGTGAAATATTATTGGCATACCCTGCAGCAAACAAGGCTTTTAATCTGAACTGCTTCGAGATATCATTTACATGTAAAAAAAAAAAAAAAAAAGTAATTCTTGGCCTTTGATAAGAGCTTCAGTCATGGAGGGGGGGTGGGGGTGAGTAAAACTGCATTAAGCTCTGAGTGTGTGACCCTGGCATTGTAAAAAGCCTCTCATGCGTTCAGGTATAGTTTTGTTAGCTGACGGAGGGCTGGTGTGACAGTTCAGAAGGCTTGAATTGCTTGGATGTATTTACAGCATCTAAATAGATGAATCTCATTTAGCTCAGAGAAGAATTTTTTTCCAACTCAGTTAAACCAGATACTGTATAAGTGTAATTTCTAGGACACTACTGGCACAAAATGGTATTACAATCTGTTATTTTGAGTGGACATGACATCACATTGGCAGCATTTTGAACACAACTGTTCAAAATTTTGGAGTCATTAATATTTATTTAAGAAATTAATACTTTTACGCAGTAAGATGCATTAAATTGATCAAAATTGCATAAAAACTTTTGCAAGAATTTTTTTTTGTTTTTTTTTTATTAAAATAAATGCTGTTCTTTTGATGTTTCTATCAAGGAGTCCTGGAATTTTTTTTTTTATCAAGGTTTCCACAAAAATATGAATCGGCACAACAGAAATGTTTCTTGAACAACATCATGTGACACTGAAGACTGGAGTAATGATGCTGAAAATTCAGCTTTACATCACAGGAATAAATTACATTTTAAAATATATTGAAAAACAAAACAGCTATTTTAAATTGTAATATTGTTCGAATATTACAGAATATTAAGGTTATGTATTTTTGATTAAATAAATGCAGCCTAAAAGAAACTTGTTTCAAAAACTGTACCAATACCAAACTTTTGAACAGTGGTGAATAAAGTTCAACAAGAAGATCTTTCACCAGAGCCTGTGTTTTTTTTTTTTTTGGGATGACAAATGTCATGAAAATTTCCATCTATTGCCTTTTGATGGATAGTCACATTCTCACGGAGCCAATCAGCCTGTCATTATGTCATTTCCTATCATTCCAGAGTGATTAGTTACATGACATGGTTTGAAATGTCACTGGCGCAGAGTTTTTAACACGCTCTCTCTTAACTAGAGCAACACCTGAAATAAGCATTATCAACAATATGATCTTAGTTGTAAACATATGACATCGGTAAGACTATTATGAGATTGCTAACTGATAATTAAGCGATTATGAGAGTACTACATGTTGCCTATCCCAGAAGTGCTGTCAGGAGAATCCCTCAGATGAGCAAATACAATAGCGGCGACCTCTGTTTTATTTGCAGATCATTAGAAGCAACTTTCAGTAGTCGGCGAGATGATCATTATCGGCTGCCCTCCGCTTAACACCCTCTCTGTCTGCTGCTGAAGTTTTCCCCGGAGATCACCTTTAAACGGAGACGGCCTGTCTAATAGATCAAATTAAAGAAGACTGGAAATACAGCAGCATAATGAGCTGATTTAACACACAGGAGAAGGTTCAAAACCAAAAGCCTGATAACAAGTGCAAAAGCTGCCAATGCATTTTGGCTGGGGAGCCTAATTTCCTCCAACACGATATTCCCAAACACGTTTGTGCTGGAATGTGCGAGAAAACAGAAAATAGCTTGAGCCATTCCATTAGAACAGTATAGCACAACAAGCTCAAATAAGTGAAAGTCATTCCTTGCTCATGCTTGGAATTAATTTCACACATCAATATTCCCAGTCTGCGCTCGTGGTGAGGCATAGTGCCCCTGCATGTCAATGTGGAGTAATCAATAAAATCTGCCAAGTTATTGAGGCTTTTCTAAAACCTGATCAATCCGTCAATGTCAAGCAACCAGACTCCAAACAGCAATTAAAAAATGAGAAAAGCTGATATAAATATGCTTCGAGTGATGTACACTCATGTTTAGGTGCGTGTCAGACTTCCATATGGAAACGAGAGCTCATCTAATCATAAAGAGATTACATTTTCCAACAGAATTCACTTAGCAATGACAGAAACAATTGCATCGAGTCCACAAGTCAAGTATAAAACTGCATTTATTTCCCTCAAAGAAATATCAGCCCTCTAGGGAATACAGGAGACCACAGAGACTATTTCAACATCCGCGACAGAAGCATAAAGTACTAAAAGACACCTGGGACATAAAGACAAACCTCTGATATGCAGACTTCCCCTCCGGGAGTCGACTTACAGAACACATTTTAAACAACACGACACTGTCTTTGCCAAGGAAACACTGCCAAGGTCACAAAAGCAAATTCAAACTGTCAGCACAATTTATATTGGATTTCAAATAAACCCGAGAGAAAGCGCGAGCTGGCACCCTTTTTTCTCAACAAGACAAGTGACTTACTGCCTTGGATTTGCCTGGAAGAAAGAAAAACGCCGGGGAGGAACGATCCTCATCAAACACCTATTTTGCTTTCCAAACTGCAATTTGAGAACCAGAGTAAAGAGAACAAAAGCAAATGAAGGAGACGTTACAGCCCTTACTGTCAGTCCGTATGTGAGCAGAGCGGCACACCGAACACCCGTCGAAACAGGTGATGCTACTGAAACCAACGTGTGGCTGCGGCAGATAATGCACTGCGGGCGGCATATGGGCCGTTCCACAAAACGGGTGCCATGAGTCCCTCGCACACAAGTGCATACAAAAATACTTCAACAACAAACAACTTAAAGGCACAATATGTAAGTTTTCGCTGCTAGAGTGCGCATATTCAAAACAAACAAAGAAACAAAGGCGTAGTTTGATGACGCCGTGACTGAGTGTGGAATCATGGGAGTTGTGGTCTTGATCCCGATGCAGTCCGATGGGACTCAGGCAGAAATCATGTTCATGGATGAGCTAATGATTTATTAACGTAGTGGAGTGAAGCAGGGTGAGGCTGAAAGCCGTCGAAGCGAAACGAGGCCGCTGAACGAGCGCGACACACGGCTCGAAAGCAGCGGAGCTTTTATTATGCCACAGTCGAGCGCTTCCGCTGCTTCCGGTCGTGCATATGTGGGGTAAAGCAGCGCTGTTTTATCATACTAGATACATTTGAAAGTGCTGTTATAATGCTACTCTGTGCGGTCGTCACCTGTCTAATAAAACGCATAACATATTAAAGCGTCTTTGGTGTTTCCATGATATCGGAAATCGGGGGTGTATGCCGTCATTGGCAGGTGACACAATGACACTATGGACACGCTCCGTGCCACTAGTTGAAATTGCTTATTTCTCTGGCTTTAAACATTCTTCGAAACATTTGGGATAATGTAAGTACACAAGTCAGCGAAATATAAAACACTGTTCTAGTGGTTTTTGGATATATTAATAAATAACTCTTACATATTGTGCCTTTATTACACACATTTTCATTCATCATGACATTGCATTTTTTTGCATCCTGCTATCTTCAAACTCCTCCTTGCTGTATTAGCAAATATTTACATTAAGGCTAGCATTTTGCCTCTTTATATTTTTAGATTTTAGTCAAGATAATATAATTTTACATTTGTTCCCCGAGGTTATGCATCAACTGTGTTGGCTGTCATATTTTTCCATTTGTAGATTTTTCCATAAAACCTAAAAACTTAATGACATCATCATCCTTCCAAGAGGAGAACTCTTCAAGGACAAGTTAAAGTGTTTTTTTTCAATTTTATTTATGTATGTTTATGTTTGTCAGTACAGGGCAATCTTACTTCATCAACCCTGTTATTTTTGGCTATTTATTGTAAACAACTGATATTTGAAAAGATTATTTAAACAAGTTTCAGCATCAAATTCTGTTTTGAAGAAGCACTGGTTTCATGACCTTGAATAAAAGGCTTTCTATGTCAAACTAAACTGTAAAGCGTAGTAATTTAACTATTCTGAAGGCAATATTATGTCCCAACATGGCAAAATTATATTTATTGACACATTATATACCTTATAAAAGTTTGTAATCTTTAAAATAGTACTTTAAAGTCAACATGAAATCAAAATGGGCTATACTTATTTTTAAAAGAATATTACAGTGTTTATTATAAATCATTTACATTATGCACATCAATATTTTTATTTTTTTTTTTTATTCATGTGACCTCGTTATCTTTAATCAAAAACATTAACTTTCTCTCTCTTTCGCCACCTCATCTCTTCTCTGATGACATGTGCAATGAAGTGCTGGCCAATAATCACTTCCCTCCAACAACCTGTCACTCACATGAGATCTCAGCAATTAGAAAACGACATTAATCCAATCAAAACCCAATGGACAAAATCAAGCCCCGCCCTACATTTTTTCTTGTTCAAGAAGCCGTTTCACTCTGATATGACACAATAAAGAAGAAAAAGCAACTGCAATTTCCCTTTCATGCTGACTTCTAATCTAGTTGGAAAGGTTCCCATTCCATACTAATGATCCATTTTATGTTCTGCCAGATGTTTGGGCACTTAAACTTAAACAACTTTTTATATAACAATTTCCATACAGGAGGCTTTTCTTTTTTTTTTTTTTTTTTTTTTTTAAAGGAGAAATGCAAGTTCTCTAAGTTCAAATGATGCAAGTCATTTCACAAATGGTGGCAAGAGTCCCACCCAACCTGCTGGTAATGACCAGCGATCATAAATGAGCATTTTGTGAAAGATCTGTGAGTAAGGCGCACTACTTTTTACTCTTCATTATAGAAAACTCACCCTCAAATCAATTGGCTATAATGTGGGGTAATAAATTATGCATTATAGCATGAATGAGAGTCAAAACACTGAAAATGAAAGAGCTGGTCAATTTTGCATGTAATATAAGATGTATGGTTAAAAAAAACATGCAAAAATGATACGTGCACAAAAAAAATGGGCTTTTTATGTCTTCAACAGCAAATAAAACACAGCCAGATGACTTGAATATCAATGAACTTTGAGAGCAGACGAAGTAATTGAGAAAGAAAACATTTCACTGCGGAGAAAAAAAAAGTAAGACTAAAAATGTCTCTTAAAAGTCAGTAAAGATTTTTTCTGAAACTCCGTCTTTATATTTCAAAGTTAACATAGCAGTAATCAACAGTGTTTTCACAAGCTAATGATAATGTATCTGCATCCAGTATGAAAATACAATGCAACATTTTTATGAGTAATTAGAAGAGCAATTAGACGCAATCAGCAGGGGAAATAATCCTTCTAACAAACTTTAAAAAATGGTAACATGCAATTTTTATCATAATGATCTCTTTGTACTTGATCTGATCTGATAGTTGATATTAAACTCTGTTACTGTAAAATCTACTGCCAGCTATACAAGTTGAACAAAAAAAGGCCACATCAGTTACTTAGTTCAACAAAAAACAGATCCCAGAATTACCAATACAACCACAAAACACAATCAGCTTAACACACAATACTATAATAATGCTGCAAACATGAAATAAATAACCCAGCATGCTACATAAACATCCCAATAATCATAAGCAATAATCATAAACGAGGATAATCTAAACAAAAGTGCTAGTTCGCATAGACATTTCAAGGAATGCTTCTGTCCTCGAAGAATAAGGCTAATCTTATTTTTTGTTCATAAAAACACCTTAAAACAATATTTTATGACAAAAGTATACACATTGCCTTATTAAATATAATATAAATTGTCTCTGTGAATTGTAATTTTAGATAGATAGATAGATAGTAGATAGATAGATAGATAGATAGAGAGATAGATAGATAGATATGATTTTTAAATAAGTGAATATTCAATATTTTCATACTAATTAAAAATTGCCATGTAAAACATTGTTATCCTGTTTAAAGTCCTGCTATGTTTCACAGTGTAGTTGGTGGCTTTACTCACTTTCAGCACCTCGGACAGCGTCAGTACAGCGCCGAGACTCGGAGCCTCTGACACCTCCATCACTTTGACCCGGCAAACACTTCAGCGAGCGCACTAAACCGCACTAAACAAACTCCAGGATTCACGACCAAACCACAGAACCCGTCACCGCTCACTTTTCCTCCCGCAGGCAGGTCTGAGCAGCTAACCGTTCTTCAGCGAGTAGTAAGAGAGACGCGTTTCACCTACCTCTTCGCTTCAGCCGCTTCCATCCTCCGGACTCGTGCTGCCGCGAGTGAGAGTGAGAGAATGAGCCGGAATCCTCTGCGCCACGAACCCTGATGGTGGAGGCAGTTACACGACAGGAGCGCCGTCCAATCACATCGCGCTCTGGGAGACACACAGCCAATCAGCAGTAAGAAAGGTTGCTCTGTTTTGCATAGCAAGGTTGATTGACGTTGTGAAAAAATTCAAAGGGGGGAAATTCTAAAGTCTAAATTTCTTTAGTAATTTAAAAAGAAATACACAAGACGAACATATGTATTTAACAACAGTTGAAGTATATAGCACTGGGCAAATTATACTACAAATGAGAGAGAGAAAAAAAACATCTCACTAATTCTTGAGATATAAGGCTTTCATTTAAAGGGGTCATATGATGCGATTTCAAGTTTTCCTTTCTCTGTGGAGTGTTACAAGCTGATTGTGCATAGATAAGATCCCTGAAGTTGCAAAGACTAAAGTCTCAAATCCAAAGATATATTCTTTATCAAAGTTAAGACTCTGCCACGACCCCCCTAAAACGGTTCGTTCTAACACGCCCCCACATATCTACCTCACTATGTGGGAAGATTTGCATAACGCCGTTTAAATGTTCACGCAAAGAAAGAAGGCTGGGTTTCAGTAACCGCAGTTAGTGTTGAAGCAGCCATGTCAGGGAGACGCTGTGTGTTTCAGTGTGAAAGCAAAAGCACTTTATTTGGCCTTCAGAAAGTAGATGCATTTAGGAATCTTTAAGATTACTTACTACAGAACAGCAATGCATTTTATGGACGACCGTTTCGTGAACCTAGGAGATTTTGATTTTGAGTCATTTTGATTTTGCTATGACAATCTGGCGCTTCTGAATCAGCTACTGTTTTGTTATTAGTTTAAGTATTTGCTATTGACTGTTCAAATGCGGAGTTTTGCAAATCGTGTGTGTGTGCGAGAGGGAGAGAGAGAGACAGGGTCACATCACAGTGGAGTCAGCTGTCTTAACCGTGGCTTGTGTACTGCAAACACATACCAGCTTCATCACTGTGTCTGTCACGCGACTCTGTTCCCCTTTCGGTCTCTGTCTTTACATTTATTTTGAAAGCTGAAGCTCACGATTATGGTAAGGGGCGTTACATTTCCGACGAGTGCTTGCGGTGTTCGGCCAATCACAATGCACTGGGTCAGCTGGCCAATCAGAGCAGACTGTGCTTGTCTGAAGGAGGGACTTTGTAGAAAACGAAGCGTCTGAGAGAGGCGGGGCATAGAGGACTTACAATAATGTACAGTATTTGAAAAATTCTGTGTTTTTTGAACATTAAACCAGGTCAAAAACATATTCTTTACACCAAATACACAAAATAATGATCTTTAAAAAAGCATCATATGACCCCTTTAACTTTAGCTTTAGTTTTTCCTGACATTTCCGCCTGAACGGTCTTAAATGCAAATATTCCATCTGATTTAATTTTTTTAAATTACATTATCACTCACTGTGTCAAAGCATACATAATTTCATATTGATTAAAACACATATTAAGCATATTTTAAATTAAAATTGAACCTACACATATACATATATACATGTACATATATAGGATATACAGTATATCTATATAGAATGCATATGTATATATATATCTATATATATATACACACACACACACACACACCACACACACACATATATAATAGGTACAAATGATCAAATTTATATTATAATATAATATATATATAGTTGCAATATAACATAATATAATATGCATAACCAGGCTTGTGCACATGCTTTTGAAAACAACCCCAAATATTTAAAAAAAACATTCATAAAATCATGTCAAGTCAAAGCCAGCCTTCACTACATTATTTTTTATTAAAATAAATTTTTAACCAATCTGTGACTTCCATCACAAAAAAAGTGCAGTTGTTACCTTATCATCCTAAACATCTGATGGAGATTTCTTCTTTGATGGCTTGTTTTCGCTGGAGACGCTAAATGGATGATTTCTGTAAATCTGCTCTGAAACAATATGTATAAGTGAGTGTTATACAAAATAAATTGACTTGAATTACTCCATGGAGTTATTTCAACCCGTTCTGACCCTTATCGTATGCATTTATTCAAAATCATTTCTCCATCTCTAAGCAGATGGATGTACCCAGTCAGGTGCAGCAGAGGTCTGTCAGGTGTGACTGCATTAACACCGCTAATCAAATAGAGTTAACTGCTTTAGAGAGACTGACTATCTGCTGCACACGCACAGACCCAACTCCACTGCATCTAGAACTCCAGAAGCAATTCTGTTAAATATATACACTACTCAGTACATTTAGACATAAGAAAGAAGTTATACATGTGTGGGCATTACCTACCCTCCTGATAGTGCTTAGCTTTTCAGCTCATCCATCTAAGAGCGGTATTAGTCAGCGCTTTATTCATCTGGGGTAGGAAGGACAAGTGGATTAGGCCTTCTCCTGAGTTTATTGCCTCTGAGGATGTCATTATTACAAGAGTATTATTCTAATTTTCTGATTAATGCTTTAGAAAACTTTTGAGATGACGCTAATACACAAAGCCTATTTGGGAGGGAGTCATTTTAAGTATTTGAAGTTTTATACTTTTAGTTTTTTTAAGGAAATAGTTCACCAAAAAATGCTTTTTTGCTGAAATGTTACTCACCCTTAGGCCATCCAAGATGTGAATGAATTTGTTTCTTCATCAGAACAGATTTGAATGGAGAAATGTAGCATCCCATCACTTGCTCACCAATGGATCCTCTTCAGTGAATGGGTGCCGTCAGAATGAGAGTCCAAACAGCTGATAAAAACATACAATAATCCACAAGTAATCCACATGACTTCAGTCCATCAATTAATATCTTGTGAAGTGAAAATCTGCATGTTTGTAAGAAACAAATCCATCAAAAAGTTTTGTAACTTTAAACGTTGCCTCTATAGCCAAAATATGAGTCCTCTATCCATATTATTGCTTTATTCAGTAAAAACAGTCATCTTATCTGAATCAGGAGAGAAATATGCACAGATCAAGCACCATTTACAAACACAAACAGTCTGAAACAAATATGTGGGTGGATTTAGGTGTGAGAGAACAACAAATGACGGCACCCATTCACTGCAGAGGATCCGATGGTGAGCAAGTGAGGTAATTGCAAACGGGGTTTCTACAGATATGAACAAGTTAAATTTAAAAAATTTTAAGACCTTTATAATACCACCTTATATGAAATTTAAGACCTAAACCTGAGATGGAAATACGGATTATATGTTTAATGTAAAAAGATAACAAAATATCATTTCTGTCATAAATGCTATTTATTATTACGATATACAGCAAACTTTTCATATCAGCAGATATTCTATAGATATTCCATACAAAATATCCCCACATAAGCACTGCATCACCGAGATTTTTGTTGGTGTAAACTGAAGCAATAATTTCATTTCAATAGGTCTGGTTTCACATTGTTTCACGCGAACAGCGCACACCCCCCCCCCCCAGTCTGATCCGGACTTAGGCTCTGGTCAGAAACCCGGGGGCCTGTACCATGAAGCATTATTAGCTGGCTAGCCAGGTAAGTTTCGGTTTAGTTTGCACCAATCCTGGGTTTATTGTACCATGAAAGTGGCTTGGCTTTTAACGGCCTTCATTGCCATGGTAACTTACACTCCACAGCTAACCTGCAGTGCTCTGGGGCAGGTTATGTTCTGGTTTAAAGATTTCAAAGTGAAATTTGACCAATCAGCTTCAAGCAAAGTGACTCATGTCTGGTGCAATAAAGCCACTCCCACAGTTTCTCTTACTCCAAATTAAAGGACGCTACATAGTAAAACATTTTTAAAGATAAAATTGTCTGAATTAGAGATGATTATTTTTTTTTAAATATTTATATGATGTAATATTAATTATTATACCCTGAATCCTTACACAAGCTAGCTTAGTTTAATAGTAATTATTAAGCTTTTATTTTAAATTAATATAAACATATAGATAATATGCAATATAAATACATTTTAGAATCAATAGCTTTAAACATGACTACATATGAGCTTAGATTTTTAAGTGTTTTTATACCTATAAATATTATCAACTCTAATAAACTAACTTTACAACTTTTACTTGCACTTATAAGGCAAGATGTTTTCTTTACGTTTTTATCTTTCATGGATAGATCGTTTCATCTTGTAAATGTGTTTAAATTCTTCATATTATTCAATATTTTAATCTTTGGTAGTGAATCGCACTGACACTCTCTCATGAGAAGCGAATCACAGTTTCAAGGCATCTGATTGGTTGTTCATTACTGATGTCACTCTTTCGTGTGCACATGCTCCATTAACTAAGGATCAAGCCTGAGTTGACAGAGAAAGTTGATGATCAGCTTCATGGTACCAACAAAGCCGGATTGGACTGGTTTGGTTTTGTCAACTCAAAACTAATCCTGTAACCCCGAGTTTGTTCAGCCACCATCATGGTACAGGCCCCCGGTCGCACGGAGCGGATCTAATGCTCGAGTCGGCATATATTAAAAACTTTTACAACTACACAGCCTCAGAATGATTATGACTACTATTTTGTTTTACGAGTTTCAAATTGAATCTAAGGGGTAATTTATTAGACTGTGGCTGTCAAATGCGGCTTTACGGCTCTGGCCCGAGCAGATAGAAACAAAACTCTATTGGCTATTTTAAAAAGGGGGCGGGGCTGCTCGATATGTCCTGCCCTCTCTTCCTGTTTCAGTTGAAATTACGTCACCACATAGAATAATGCTGCGTGTTTCAAGTCACTTCAGGGGACCTTTAACTACTTGTTAATTGAACTAAAATCAATGTAATATTTGCATTCTTGAGAATATTCAGCAAAATAACTCCCTTGTCATGGTGTTACTTAACTATTTCATGTTATGAATAAACAAAACATTTAGAATTTTTTAGTGTTTCTTCTGAGTTTCTTTATGCGTGCTGTAACGCTCATTTGTTTTGAAGTCTCTCATAAAGTCCTCCAAATTTGAAACAAACGAATCTACATCTGGGATGGCCTAAAAAACGGGGGGTTTGAAATTTTCAGTCAAATGTAATTTTTTTGGGTGAGCTATTCCTTGCATGACTGAGCAGACAGTGAAGCAAAAGCATCAGGTGTCTGGCTTTCATGTGAACTCCTTCAAACCTGTTTGAAAGCATCCCAGCATGCACCTCAGAAAGCTGGCTGATGTGATGAATGTCAGAGTGAGCAGAGCTGGAATCTAGACAAAGAAGAAGCTCAAATATAAGAGATTTTATTTGTCAAACATTATTTTGATCATTACATCATTCACATATACTGTACTTCCATTCGTGTAATTTTAGAGTTGAATTAATTGTATGAGTAGGTGTCACACTTTGACTGCCAGTGTAATTGAGTTTTAACCGTTTTAACAACTGATGTCACAAAATATTCTATTTTTGTGCTAAATGACTTTAACTAGGTCAAAGGATAATAAATTATTGTTGAATTAAAGTAATTGTTCACAATCTCTATGGTAACAAAGCAGCCATGCACTGCCATGCTTCTGTTTTCTTCTTCTTTTAAAGGAACAGTTCACCAAAAAAGTCTAAATCTGTCATCATTACTTTTTATCTGGTTGACATTTTAATAATGTACTGGTCACTCTTTCCCATGCAATTACAATCAGTTTTGGACTGGAGCTTTAAAGCTTTAAAAAAAGTACAAATAATCCATATGACTCATGGAATATATTCCAAATCAATTATATTTGATATTACATGATAGCTTTGTTTGAGGAAGACAAGAAAGACATATAATGCTTTGTTCATAGAAAAGGTGGACATCCGCTCTAGTTTTTCATGCAACATTCATGAAAGCAGCAATGCCAGATCTGTGAACAAATCATCCCTTTCAGTCAAATCTTTTCAAAGAATCAGAAGATCTGATTCACAAAATTAGTCAGAATGATTTGTTTATGAATCAAACTGATCTGTTTAACTCACTGTTCTTTGGACAGGTATATTAATAATAAACACCGACTAAAATGTCAGTTTCTGACACAAATCTATGCCTTCAGATGAGTGTTATTTTAGTACCACTGAGATATGTAAGAATATATAGTCTGCCCTGACCCAGATTCCACTCCACAATATGTTTGATCATGCTCATTTCCCAAAATGGCTTAGTTATTATAGAGAAGAAGAAAGCCAACAGTTATGTTGTTTGTAGATCACCTGGGATTATCACATCCTGAGCAAATGGTGACCAACTGTAGAATTAGAATGAGTGTGGGACACTGAGAACCATCTCAGACAAAAGGGGTGTCAGAACTTAATTAACATACAGACCACAGCTGTAACAACAGGAGCAACTTCCTTTACATTGAGGGTAAACTCTAAGTGTATAAAATGTTTGAGCTTAGGATGTTCAGGGTTCAGTCTGACTCCGTTGAACCCAAGGTACTACATGTGCTTTGTCACTACTATTCTGTAATAAAAGTTATTCTTCATCAAGATCTTCGACGTCTTCACTTTTTCTTACAGATACTATTATAGTTTTTATTAATAGTTAATAGTTTATATTTTGAACATTTATTTTTGTTATCCATTTGAATTTTTGTCATTTTTATTTACTTTGTTATTTGAAAATTACTTATTAGTTTATTATTATTCATTTTTAGTTTGTCTGATAGTTTTAGTTTTAGTTTTAGTTATTTTAAGTTAAACTAAATTAAAATGAGAAAAGTTGCCTGGGCAATTTGTTTGTTTTTAATAATTGATTTTATTTCAGTTAACAGTTAATGTTTATTATTATTATTCTTTACATTTTCTTTTCTTTCGTCCTTTCTTTTTAGTTATAGTTTATAATAACCCTGCAGAAGACTATACTGATGCAAGGTTGGTATGGACAACTTTTCTGATTCTTTTGAATCCTCTGTGAACTTCTGTAAATGTATGTGGAAAAAACATGACCAGGACATTTTTATAAAACTGACATGAAAACTGACATTAGGATGAATAAACTGTTATACAGTTTAATCTTGTGCATGAACTATATGTTTAAAGTTATTTAACTAAACTTAGTCTGAGGTACCTGGGTAAGAAAGGTGAGCTCCATCCTTCTCTCCATCCTGTCGTCTGACAGCGTCTCTGTGGAAGATGGGCTTTGCTCAATGATTCATGTGCTCTTGGAGGTTTTATGAAAGCACAAAGACAGATAGACGCATCATATTTATCCAGCCAGACAAGTGTGTGCGAGATGAGAGTAACTAACTCTAAACAAAAAGGGAAGCTGAAGAGTGAAGCTTTCCATCTTTCTTTCTCTTCTCTTTGGCTTTTTCCACTTGTGTCGGATGAATGGCTCAGATTAGCTCACACCCTGCTGAGACGAGAGGCCAAAGGATTTCACAGCATTAAGCCACTTGCTACAGTTGCCTAAATATGAGAGCTTAGTAATTGAGATAAATGATGGTTTCTGACATCTACAGTAGATGGACTGCTGGGTTGTATAAACACTTATTTCATATGTAGAGAGCCCTGAGAAGTATGGAAAACTAATACATGCATCACATTTAAGGCGAAAACATGACACATCCACATCAGTGAGAAACCATAGATAATTCAGGCCAAGAGCTTGTGAGACACGTCCAGCTCTTCCAGAATTCATTCATTTTTAAAGGGAAAGTATTTCACTCGACATGACTGTTCTAGATCTAAATATACTGTAGGTTTATTTGGATCTATAGGTAATGTATGTGTTAATGCAGCATGCAATATAAAACTATTGCCATAAAAAATGCCAAATAGACATTACATGTAAAATATGCTAAATAGAACTATTATATTTTATAATTCTAATCAGAAAATGATTAATGGCATAATTTCATGAAATAATTTTTTTTATTATTAAATAAAATTGCAACACTTGCAACTTTCTGCAGTCAAATTGTTTTGTGTAATGACCGTTAATATTAAAATGGTGTGAGAGGGAGAATGATATTTTCTGAACTTACAAAGCAGGTCTAATAAAAGTTGGTACTTTTTAAAAGCGTAAAAGGTAAAGTCCAACATAATTTCTACTAGGCTATTTCCTACACTGACATTCAAAAGTTTTGGAATTTTATGTTTTTTGAAAGAAGTCTCTTATTGCTAACCAAGGCTGCATTTATTTGATTAAAATTACAGGACAAATACTAAAACTGAGAAATATAATTACAATATAAAATAACTTTTTCTAGTGTACTATATTTTCAAAGTGTAATTTATTCCTGTGATTGATCAAAACTGAATTTTCAGCATCATTACTCCAGTCTTCAGTGTCACACGATTCTTCAGAAATCATTCTAATATGATGATTTGCTGCTCAAGAAACATTTCTGATTATTATCAATGTTGAAAACAGTTGTGCTGCTTAACATTTTCAAGGAAACAGTTATAGTGGATATCAAAATATATATATCAACCTACAATTTCCTAAAATTCAAGATCATAGCTTCGTCCTATATTGAGTTATTCCTAACAGGGTAGAGGGCCAGTTTTAAGCATACAGTATTTCATAAATTAATTGTATTCTGACAGTATAAAAAACTTCAATAAGATATTTGAAAAATAACTCTGATCAAAATTAAAGAACACTTACAGATACCTCCAGTTATTGGTGTTAATCTGGCACCTGGTGATAACTTCCTTAATTTTCTGGCATTGCCTATTTAACTGGCAGAATTTCTCTAATTTTCACTGAGATTGCAAGACGGCGAACTACTCTAAGGTGACTGAAACCCTGTTACAGCAGGTTGTCCAGATGAAGGCCAAGGGGATGACCCTTTCAGCTACTGAAAGAAAAGCTGGTCATTCCAAATCTGTGATTTCAATAATATTTCAGCTTTACAATGACACTAATTCATTCAAGTCCCCCAAAAAGGCTGGTCGTCCACGTAAGACAAATGCACGAGAAGACAGGATAATGCAGAGACTCTCAATGGGGAATCGGTTCAACACTGCAGCTGGAATTGCTTGCCAATTTAGCGCTGAACAGGGTATGGATTTGTCTCTGCATGTTTAAGAGAAGTCGGACTGAAAACGCACTCTGCAGTGATGAAGCCTCTCATCAGCAGAAAGAATCAAAAGGCTAAGCTCACCTTTGCTGAGGAGTATGTTGTGTGGAGAGAGAAGAACTGGCCAAAGTTCACTTTAGTGATGACAGTAAGTTTAATTTATTTGGGTCTGATGGGAAACATTTTGTTCATTGTCAAACTGGGGAAAGACTAAAGCCTGAGTGCGTAAAGTAGTCAGTAAAAGGTGGAGGAGGAAGTGTGATGGTTTGGGGGATGTTTTCTGCAGCAATAGCTGGGCCTTTTATACAGCTACATGGCAGAGTGAATGAAAATGTTTATCAGAACCTCCTTCAGCAACATGCGGTTCCTTCCCTGCAAGCATCTCCCAATCAGCCTGCAATTTTCATGCAAGACAATGTCCTCGTCACACTGCAAAACATGTAAAGCAGTTCCTTGAAGCCAAGAACACTGAAATAATGAAATGACCGGCCCAGAGTCCTGATCTAAACCCAACTGAAAATCTCTGGAAAATCCTTGGGACAAAGTAATGGCTAAGAAACCCACTACAGTCACCGAACTATGGAAAAGAGTGGACCAATATCACACCAGCGCAGTGTGAGAAATTAGTGAAGTCCTGCGGCCCCAGATGTGCTGAAGTCATTCAAAGCAAGGGCCTCTACACTTCCTACTAATTTCGACAGCGTGTAAAATCTGAAAAATAATATGTGACCCTGGACCACAAAACCAGTCTTAAGTGTCAATTTTTCAAAATTTGGATTTATACATAATTTCCATTGATGTATGTATGTTGGTTATGATAGGACAATATTTGGCCGAGATACAGCAATTTGAAAATCTGGAATTGAGGAGTGCCCCCCCCCCCCCCCCCCCCCCCCCAAAAATCTAAATATTGAGGAAAAGCGCCTTGAAAGTCTCCAAATGAGTCCTTAGAATGCATCTACCAACCAAAAAAGTTTAAACAAAATCAAAAATAAAGTTTTTATATATTTATGGTAGGAAATTTACTAAATATCTTAATGTAACATGATCTTTATTTAATATCCTAAGGATTTTTGGCATAAAAGAAAACAATCATTTTGACCCATACAATGTATTTTTGACTATTGCTACAAATATACCCCAGACTAGGTTTGTGGTCCAAGGTCACATATATATATATATATAAAAAAAATATATATATTTTTTTCGAATTATGTGATGAACAGAAAGTTCAAAAGAACAACATCTATTTATAGAAAAAGGAATCTTTTGCAACATTATTAGGCTTTACTGTCACTTCTGATCAACTTAATGCACCCTTGCTGACGAAACATATTAATTTCTTTAAAGAAATTACTGAATGCTAATGTATGTTCTTTTTTTACTCGTTTATTCTCAATACAAATAAGATAAAACACAAGCTAGATGAATCAAGAGTTCACATATGACCCTTCTCCCTTTAACGTCCTGCTGGCGCTGATGACTGTATTTTGAGGTCTTGAAGCTGCTGCTGTTGTAAAAAAGAGTGTTCCAGCTTCCATCAATCTAAGACTTCTCTCTAAGGCGACTGTACAGCAACATCTATTGATTTACAACAGTCTTACAGGTTTGCTTAAACACTACACCTTGAAATTCTCACTGTGAGTGATGCTAAGGGATTTCAGTTAAAGCACAATAACAGCTGAAGTGCAGTTGAAATGACCAGCAGTTCATGTGATTACGTGTCAGTACCGTTTACTTCAAAAGTCTCTCGATGATGTTTAGAAGAGTAAGGTTATGCTCGATGAAAAGTGTTTTCAAATATAACAGTACACTGCACTGCTGTGCTAAACAATAAAAATAGCCTCAATGCACTATAGTGCAAACTCTCAACACAACAAAACAAGCAATTTTTGAGAAATATGAAAAGCATGCGTGTTTTAAACCACACGAGTAAAGAATTTTTTATTTACTCATTCATATAAAATGAAGGAATTAACCTGAAGGCATAAACTGTGAAATCAAGACTTCTTTATTGCAAGTCAATCAATAAATTAGCAAGCCCTTTTTGTGAACCAGCCCAACTTAATTTAATGATCAGGGATTGTCCAGTACAAATCATAGAAGACAACTCCTCACAAAATATTTTCTTTTTAGAGAGAAGGACATACACTTCTATTATAAACAAGACATGAGATTTACAAATGTGTGTTTTGTTCATCTTCCTCCCACACAGCACTCCAGGTGCTGCACAGGAAGAAGTAAAAATAATAATAATAATAAAAAAAGGTTGAAATGTGGAACAGCTATCCCAGGATACAGTATAACCTTATAAAGAATGCAAAAATATATGCAAATCTAAAGAGGTCAATTTAGAGATAAATTGTCTTCTCTCCATGGACACAGAAAATGCACTGCAGAAAGTGCTGTGCGTAATTTCAAATAGATATCCTAAGCAGAACTGAAATGTTTTGCACCATTTTCAAATTAGTAAAGTGTACAGAAATACAGAAGCTTTAGAATATAGAGATTGCAAAAAATAGACCCTCATATTTGGCACCCCAAAGTTGAATACTAGCTATTTTTATTACAATTTTGAACTTGTACATGTGCAATATAAAACATTTTAATAGATTCTAAAACATTTCCAGCAACTTCAGAGTGTTATCATGAAATCATGACCAGGTCAATTCTAACCAAAAAATGTATTGCTAAATAAATAAATAAAATACAATAAAAATAAAAAAAATAAATTATATTTGCCTTAAAGCCTGTTTTTTTCGGAATCAATACGTTTATTTGCATTGTGATTTGAATGATTATTAAGCACTCTAAGCAAATAAAATATATATCTTACTATAATAGACCATATATATACAGTATATATAATTAAAATATGCTGGTTTGCTGCTAGATTATTACTGGTGCTCAGAAATTAATAATGGTTCTTTCTAGTGCTGGCGGTATACCGGTTCATACCGAATACGGTGTTTAGTTTTGTGATGATATGAATTTTTAAAATACCGCAAAATGCATGTCGCTTAAACAATGTTCGGAACGCGACACTGTTTGAAAGGGTCCCTTTTCACTGTTGCACTGTGGTGAGGGAACAGCTGTATGTGTTACTAAGCGTCAAAGTTCCGAAACTGAAGCTGTAGAAATAATAGAACATGATGACACAGAAGAACTAATCCACAATATCCACATTGACCGCCAACAAATATCCACCGCCCCCTGCCATCAACTCCCACGTCTCACACACACACGAGCACGACTTTAGCACTAGATAGAGCAACTTTCAGACCCTTTTAGCAGATTTTCCATAGAATATTCATACTGACAAAACTAGCGACTTTTTTGGATAAACCTTAACAATGGTTCAGTTGGAAGATGTCGCCAGTGCTGTCCCGCGAACGCGAGGTCTGACTTTCCCGGAGAAGTGTCAGCTCTCTCAGCGTCTGTTCTGTGCAGTGAGCAGAAGAGAAGCAGGCATTCGTTGGCCGCACCGCAGACCGATACGTCAATAAATGGAAGTACAAAACAGCGGTTTCCTAGCACCTGTCGCTTTATGATGTTTGGAATGATAGGATGAGCGTTAGTTCGTCTGATTAATATACATGCACTTTTTTTTTTTTGTTGTGTTTGTTATCAGACGCAGGCCAGGCGCGCATGAGACAAAAAAGTATAGAGCCAAAAAAAACCGACATAGCTGTCTTTAGTGTAGACGATGCATGGGATTTTATCAGACGAGCCGCCGATTAAATGAGAGTGACTCAGGTTAGCAGTATTAAAGGGTAGTTGTGTAGTCACTATTAGTGTGGTCTTTTTTTGACAATATTTCACTCCTCATGACAGTAAAATGGGCATTCTAAGTCAATCTCAGTATTCATCTCTCAATCAAGTAGAAAATATGGTTAACACCCGGTCATGTATGAAAAAAAAATACCGTCGTGTACCGTGAAACCGGTATAATTTCGAAAAATACCGTGATATAATTGTTTTATCATACCGCCCAGCACTAGTTCTTTCTATTATTATCAATGTTCAAAACATTTTTTGGTGCCTAATATTTTGCGGAATTTTTTTTTTGTGTGTTCTTTGATGAATAGAAAGTTCAAAAGAACAGAATCGACTTAAAAAAATCTAATTTCTATTTTTTTCAATTTAATTAAAAAAACAATTAAAAAATGTTCACTGTCATGAAAATAGGCTTTATTTTCTTTATGCAAAATGTAAGTTCATATTTCTACCTTTCGATCATGGAGTAAAATATAACCTTGTTTTATTTATTGATTTCTGTCTCTTTATAATTTCACTTTCTTTCAGTTCTTTCAACATAACACACAAACCGTCTGAACCTGCGCCTACTTTATGTATACACAACATATTTATCATTTCCCCAAATCCTTATCAACTTCTTGTTACCTTTTCACCTCCACCGTCTCTCTCTCCACCATTCCTCACCCGTCTGACGGCGAGATTTTCACCCTGCATTCGAAGCTCTTCATCATCATGATGTGTCCTCGTGTTTCTAAAGCTCCCACAACACTTCATGCTGTTGTGACATGCTTTGTGTGTCGCTGATCGATGAGACGTCTCCCTCACTCTCCCCGTTCCTCTTTCACTGCCGGCCCCGAGGCCGTGTTGCACTCCTCCTAAAGTGTGCTCCGCTGAGTTGCTTTCCGACGCTGGTACTTAGGAGACTTTGAAGTTTCGCTCTTTGGGGGCCAAACGGGTTTCACCAATTTCACATCCTGATCCAAAGAGAATGTCTTTTTTGGAGAGGCTGTTTGCGGAGGCCACGCTACAGACATTTTGTTAGGGCTCTGATCGTGTTTATTTGCTTCTTTTTCAAACACATCTGACAGCGAGCACATGCTACTTTGTGAAAGTGAATATCTCCAATCCGATGCATCATGGTCTGTATTCCCTGCATCCCGAACGCCCAGTAATTCCCTTTGCAACCCTTGTTCAAATCCATCCTCGAAATTCCCTTTAGACTTGAAGAGTTGTTTATAATGTGGATGGCAGTATAAATGTCCATGGAGAGAGACAAAGTTTCCAAGGCTGTCAGACAAGAAGTTTCATAATTCATAAATCACAGAAAATACATAGAGCTGTCTGCATTCACACAGTTTGTAAATGAGAACTGCACTGCAAGCTTTCCATTTGAATGGTTTTATGCAGGATACTTTATCTTAGAGTTGCAAATAATGGTACTCTATGCAAAAAAAAATCATTTAGAATTGATTATGTTGGAATACTTGCATTGTTAGACGTACTAGAATATTTATGTTAATGCTAAATATGATAAATTGTCTGTTTATGCTCCTTTTTAAACACAAAAATACACAAACTAGTCACAACAATGCTAGGGTGTTCTGTTGCTAGGGTAGACATGACTCGGGTCCCTCTATAGGAATCTATGGAATTTGTATCATCGTGCAACAGGTGAAAATCTGATTACTTTAAAGAATAATTCACCCAAAAATGAAAATATGCTGAAATTTTGGATGGCCTCAACCTCAGGCCATCCAAGATGTGGATAAGTTTATTTCTTCATGGGAACGTCTTCACTTGCTCAGCAATAGATCCTCTGCAGTGAATGGGTGCCGTCAGAATTAGATTCCAAACAGCTGATAAAAACATCACAATAATCCACAAGTAATGCACACTGCTCCAGTCCATCAGTTAATATCTTGTGAAGTGAAAAACTGCATGTTTGTAAGAAACAAATCCATCATTAAGACGTCTGACTTCAAAATGTTGCTTCGAGCTAAAATACGAGTCCTCAATCCATAATATTGTTTTCTCCAGTAAAAAGATCATCTCGTTTGAATCATGAGAGAAATGGACAGATCAAGCACTATTAGTTCTAAACAAATATACTGGTAGATTTTGATGTGAGAGGAAAACAGGGGATGGACTTTTTCACTGGAGGAAGCATTTGTATGGATTATTGGCTCATATTTTAACCAGAAGTAACGGTTTGTAGTTAAAAATCTCTTCTTACAAACATGCAGCTTTTTGCTTCACACGACATTAACTGATGGTCTGGAGTGGTGTGGATTACTTGTGGATTATTGTGATGTTTTTATCAGCTGTTTGGACTCTCATTCTGACGGCACCCATTCACTGCAGAGGATCCATTGGTGAGCAAGTGATGCAATGCTACATTTCTCCAAATCTGTTCCGATGAAGAAACAAATTCATCTACATCTTGGATGGCCTGAGGATGAGTACATTTTGAGCAAATTTTCATTTTTGACTAAAACTCCTAAGTATAAGCAATATTTATCAAATATCATATTACAATATTTGATGACATACCTCAATTTGTTATTGCAGTGCTCACAGAAAAAACAGGATTTATGGAACTTCTTTTTGTCGGCTATCAGGCCTTCCATGGGGTAAACCCTCTTCTTGCACACCGCGCACATCTCCGACTTTGGTACTCGAATCTGGCAAGATGGCAAAAGATATTCAAGTTTTAGTTAATTCAGTTATTCCCACGCATCACTTTGCCAAACACTCAGTCCTCCATCTGGGCAATGCAGGCAAATCACATCGAACAACATCCACTACTGCAATGTAAGGTTATTGGCAAGTTTGTTAACAACAGTATTAGTGAAAGACATGTTCAGACACAATAATACATCAAAGCATTAATACTTCTCAAATCTTAAGATAAAGAATGACACATGAGGTCTTTAACATGAATATGACAAAATAAATAGTTTAATCTAAATAAAAATTGATTCTTTACACTCTAAAAAAGCTGGGTTATTTTCAAAATTTCTTTCATTGCTCATTTTCTTAAACCATTTTCATAGTGTTTTTAGGTAACCCACCTTGCTAGGTTAGTTTAGTAAAACATGCATACTGTTCAATAGGCACCCAATGCTGGGTTACCATTTGTTTTTAATCTAGCCTTCTATTCCCCCCTCCCCCCTCACCTGAGTGTATAGAAGTCTGAATAACAATTCGGTTATAATTTGTGGAGTTATTTTGGGAAATGAAATAATCCTGCAAACTCACAGACAGTATCTAAAAAGAAACAAACAAACATAAAAGCTACAAGTTGCTGTTTCTCAGGTCACACAGAGAAACAAAAATCAGGCTTTGTTTTCCTTCGTTCAGTGTTCTGAATCAATCGCTAAAACATTTTGCTTTTAAAGTACATTTGATTCTTGCAGCACTCTCAAATGCAAATGAGACGGAGATGAATGGCAATTATGGAGAAAGCACTCAGTGTTATTGAGATATTTGAAATTCTAAGCTGATAAACTGTCCTTTTGAATCTGTGATGGCGCTGCAAGCGAGATTAAGCAGAAAGCAGTTCTGAATGGCTAAAAAACAGTGTAGGCTGCTCCCCAGATTGTGATTTCTCAGGACACTTATTTCCAGAGGTGTCAAGTAACGAAGTACAAATACTTCGTTATCTTACTTAAGTAGAAATTTTGGATATCTATACTTTACTGGAGTAATTATTTTACTTCTACTCCTTACATTTTCACGCAATAATCTGTACTTTCTACTCCTTACATTTTAAAAAATACCCTCGTTACTCCTATTTCATTCCGGCTTGTCATCGTAAAAAAAAAAAAAAAAACCTATCCAGACAAATCGCGCCATCCGGATAGAGTGAATTTGATTGTGGTTGGATGAGAAGTATAAACATATACCATTCCGACACCCTATTGGTTTGTACGCGATCCATCGCACCTGCACATGACACAAATCACGTCACAAAAGGAAACATAGCCAGTGTTGGGGTCGTTACTCAAAAAAAATTATTTCTTAAAAGTTATTATTTCTCCACTACTTGCTCATTTATCAAACGGGTGCTTTCTCTTCGTCCTCAGCAAATTAAGCTACAGTCGGTAGTTCGGCAGAGAGACGATTGAATAAATTAACGTTTGCGATTGACAACGCATCTTCTAGTTAAATGTGACAATGTTGCCATTAGCTATAGAACTGAGCATAGTACATACCAGGAAGGTAACAGGATTATGAGTTATTTTTAATTTTTATTTGTTGATTAATCACTTGGATTAATAATTCATTTTGACAGCACTAATGTTTATTGTATATAGACAACCATACAAGGGTAATTGTTACTAAGCCTGCCCTGGGTACACCAGTTTTCTTGTCCGTTGCCCTCACAAATTCCTGCAGCTAAGCTTGGATGTACATTTACATTCCAATAAAGGTTATTGATGACATGCCTCTGAAGTTTGACTTTTTGCACCAATACAATACTTATAGGCAACTAGTCATCATATCTTCCACTCCATGAAACACGTTAATGCTCAGTAATACACATATATGGTTCTTTAATGTATTTGCATTGTACTAAAATGCGTTAATTTTCAATGGGCATACATGCGGCTGAAACAGGTAGTCTAGTGCATCCCACATTTTTCAACATTAACATTTTAATATAACAGTCATTATGGCCTTTAGAAAAATGTTTTTTGAGGAGGTGGGGTAGTGCACAATAGGCCCCTGTGGCGCGGCCTAAGCTTTTGTCCTTAATGGCATTTTTTCCCTTACATTACTTTTACTTTTATACTTCAAGTAGTTTTGAAACCAGTACTTTTGCACTTTTACTTAAGTAAAAAGCTTGAGTTGATACTTCAACTTCTACAGAAGTCTTTCTAAACCCTAGTATCTATACTTCTACCTGAGTAATGAATGTGAATACTTTTGACACCAGTGCTTATTTCAGTGATATGTGGTAGATGTGTGGTATTCCAAAAAATACAATTACAATCATTATCAATAAACAAAAAATAAATAAAATAAGATAATAATAATAATAATAATAATACAGTTAAATATAAATAAACAAACAAAATTTTTTTTTCAAAAGGACATCTATTTTAGTTATATATCAGATAGTATGAACAAATGTATGCATGATATTCAATAAATAAATAAATAAACAAACAAACTAACTAATTAATTAATTAGAGAAAAAAAAATAAAGGACACCTATTTAGATCAACTCAAACTTAATTGAAAACAAACTTCAAACTCCTTTAAACTCAAGTTAAATGTTCAGCTATTAACATGCAAATAGCTGTCACATTCACATTCAGTGAAACAATTGTTCACATTCACATTCACGTTTACTCATCTAAATGTGGACTTGTCACCTGGGGAAAGACATAAGTTAGAAACACACAGATTGACCCGGTAATGTACCTCAGAAGTTTTGCAGTAGCTTGCTGTTAAATTTCATTCCCATCATGCACTGCAGGCATATTTACCTAGCACAGCAGTCTCGGTTTGATGCACAAGCAGCCGGCTTGGCTCTCTCACCTGTGACACCTAAGCTTTTGAACACACTCTCACTTTCTGTCCACGTTTTATGGAAGTTCTTCATCAGTTCTTCTGCAGAGGCCTCAGGTGACGCCTTTACCTCTGACGTCTTTTTCTTCACAGCGTCAGCATAGGAAAACGGCACCCGTTGCGTCGCAAAACTTTGAGTGTGCGTGGAAACCATTGTGGTGCTTTTTGATCCGATAATTTTAGTGCCGAACTCATCAACAGAAGAATAATGTTCAGTGACTGTTTCTGTCTCTGAAAAGTCTGTTGGATCGACAGACTTGTCTACTTTCACATCTTTGCGCACAAGCAGAGGGGAGCTCAGCTGGGAGCATTGTTTCCTCTCAGGAGGAAGCTCAGGCTTTGAACCTTCAGAAGCAATTTCACTCACTCTTGACTCCTGTTCCTCCTGTTTGTTTTGTAGCTCTTTGATGGGGGAACTTTGCTCACTCATTTCAAAAACATTTTTAATATTCTTCATGTTGAAAGCAGCCATATCCTCTTGTTGTCTTGCTTTCTTCTCCGTATCAAGCTCCAGGTCGTCAGTTTCCCTGCCAGGCTTCTCTGTATTGTCAATTGGGTCTTTTCTAATACCAACTTTCTCTTCTGACGTCTCAATTGTCTTGGCTAGTCCAGACAGGTCAACCTTTGCAAGATTTTCCTTCTCTTTCACTTCACTTTCAGGCCCTGCATCCTCCGTGTTGGGGCCTAAACGCTCTGGAATATTAATGGCATCTCCACTTACGTTAGCGTTATTCACTTCAACGGTCACCACTTGCGTTTCAGAAGACCCAAGAGTCTCCTCTTCAACCTTCTGCTCTTCAGCAGGTTTAGAATCAATTTTGATCTGCCATTGGAACGTGGCGGGAGATTCCACAATTTCGGACTTCTTTCCTGTGACCGGCACCACGTGGGGCACCGGATCAGGCGAGGCACCGCGGGAGAGCGTAGCTGTGACATTTCTGAGTCGCGTCAGACTATCTGCACGGCTTGAGGAGGGTGAAGGGGAGGCCCTGCTTAAGTAAGAGCTTGGCGTCTCAGATCTGCGTGGAGGAGGTGTCGGTGGTGTTGGGGAAGGCAAGGGTGCTGCTCTCTGTGGCGAGTCGGTTCTCCTTGTGGACTCGATGGTGATGAATGTAGGTGAGGGAGAGCGCATCCGTAACAATGGAGATGGAGCTCTGGGGCCAAGAGTTGTAACGCTGCTCATTTGTTGCTTTCGGCTCTTGCACGTTGTCTTCGTCTCCTCTTTGACCACCTTCTGTGTTTCACACTTTGTAGAACCAATGGAAATCTTTGAAATTCTTTGTATGGCTCCACTAGAGACTAATTTTTCAGAGGTGGCCTCACATTCATGCTTTTCAATTGTGCCAATAAAATGCATTAGCTTTGCTTGAATGAGGTTTTTAGCATAAGCGAGAATTTCTTTCAGCTTCTGTTCGTTGTGTTCGACAGCTGCCCCTTCCAAATCACTCTTCTCTTCTGGCCCCAAAAGCCAGGAAGGCATTTCATTGAGCAGCGTCTTCACAGACTTAGGGTGTATTTTTCCTGCAACCCCCTGTTACTCTGAGATACGAGAGAGCATCTTCTGCACTTCGGCTTGTCTTAGAGATATGCCGGAGCTCTCTGCTGAGGACTCAGCAGGTTCCTTTTGTGCAGATTTGCTTGTCATTTTTATTAGAACATTTCCGCTTTCATCTTTTGATTCCTCAGGAATCTGCTGGCTTCCACTGGCCTGCTTTTGGAGTTTTACAGTCGCGCCCTCCTCCTGGAAACTCTGCTGTTGGACTGTACTTTCAGTTTTGATGACCTCCTTGTACACCTCAGTGTGTCCCATATGAATGGTGTGCTGTGTTTGCACAACCATGATTTCTTCTTGTTTTTTATCAGATGTCAGGACTGGCCACTTAGGCTCAGCAGGCGTGGCCTCCGTGGGCGAGATGGATGTGCCGTTGTTGCTTTGAGCGGCTTCTCTGTCTTTCTTATACTTGCTCCTCCTTTTCTTTTTCGAAGTGGCAGGGGGCCCCTCTACAGGTTTCTCTTTGGCCTCTTTCTCTACTTCACTCTCTGTTTCTGTGGGGCTATTTTCTCTGCTTTCTTTCACCTGAACATTCTCCTGCTCCACTGTGGCTTTCTCCTTGCTCTCCAGTTTAGCGCTCTTACTAACTTTCTTTGCCTTTTGACTGTTGACCTTTTGTGGCTTCTGCTCAGCATCCTTAATTTGACTCTCTTTGTTTGGTTTGGATCGATCAGGGGAGTTTTTTTCTCGATTTTTCTTTGAAGAGCTTTCCTCTTTTGTTTTGTCTTCAGATAAAGATATGCTGCTCACATCTTTTTTAACATTCTCGGATTCAGTTTTAGAGACACTTTGAGGTTCGTCTGTTTTAACAGAGGCCTTTATTTCTTCTTTGGTTGTGTTTTTAATAACCGTCCTCATCAACTGTTGTATACTGGTCGTCACGGATCCCTTCCTTTTCTTTTTAGTTGAAGTGGAGGTGGTCTGCTGCTGACCCGAAGAGCCCTGCGATGACTGATTAGAGATAATGTTCTGTTTAACTGAGGAAATAACAGAAGATTCTGGAGGAGATTTCTCATTTGCGGCAGCAATCAAAGCCTTGCTTGGGGGAGCGTTTGAGAGAGCTGTGTGCTTGGATGAATCATATGAGTCTGTGGCTGATTCGGATTTGGTCACACTCTTTTGAGCTCTCTCTTGAGTGAAATCAAATGATATGCTTGCCTCTGATTGCACCGTGCCTGTGCTCTCTGAAGAAAGCATTTCAAGGGCTGAACTGACTGACTTGTGCATGCAAATTTCAAAGGCCGGGGAGTGAGGCGGAGGTGGTGTGCATATTTCCTCCCTCTGCTGTCTGTACTTCTGTTCGGCTTGTATTAATGGGGTTTTGAATTTGCTCACCGGGGATTTGCACAGTGGAGGAGGAGAGGAGGGTGGGATGAGCGACAAGGGGGTGAAAACTTTCTTGGGAGGCCGTGGAGACTCAGGTGGCAGTTTTGTAAATGCAGACTGAATTTCGGAGGATATCACAGTACACTTAACTGATGATGTGGTGAAATTTTTTCTACACTTGGTCTCTTGTGCAGCCTGCACATCCATTTTCTTAAATGAAATCGCTGGCTCAAGCTTGGGTACTTTGCACAATGTTGGTGCTTTGACGGGTTTGACAGTCATTTTAGTGGGTTTGGATGGTGTTATGTTGGGCAGCGGAAAGAGGTCTAGCTCCTGTTCTGTGGGAGGCGGAGGGAGGAGTTCTAGCTCAGCTGTGGGTGTAGCAAGAGGAGGAGGTGGTGGGGTTGGTGGAGGAGGTAAAAGGTCGAGTTCTGTCTTGGATGGATCACATGGAGGAGGAGGGGGAGGGGGAGGGGGAAGATCATGATCACCCCTAATGCTCAGAGGAGTGGGGAAGGAGATGCTATCATAATCCGGAGGCATTGTTGGAGGTGGAGGCAGAGGGGGCTCAGGGTCAGGTGGTGGAGGTGGCATACAGATTTCCTGCTGTTTTCTTTTATCCAGTATGATCAAATCCTTACAGCCCCTTTTTTTGAGGTTACGGAAGTCAGTTTTCAATGTTTTGACGCCATGTGTTTGAACAATTGTTTTGTGCTCCAGCACTGTGGTCTTTGTCTCCTGGCTGCATGCTGTGGTGTGACTGGTGATTGTAGTGGTCTCTTGAGATGCGTATCTGTTTTGCATTGATTGCTTGTGAGCGCTTCTCTTTGATTCAGTGCTCATATCCAGGTTTTTAACAGCAGGGATGGGCTTATGTGCCGGGATGTCTTTCACTGATGGAGATGGGGTCTTGGCAGGAACTTTGACCTTTCTTATCGGCTGCCTTTGGGGAATCGTTGGGCTAGCTCTCTGTGCTGTTTCCATTAAGGATTTTATTGTGCCCTTAACGTCTCCTTTTATTACTTCTTCTTTCCCTGATTGCACTTGCTCTTGGGTGTCATAGAGTGATTTTATGGAAAGCTTCACGTCACCCTCTGTACTCGCCCTGCGTTGCATTCTGGGAGATGGAGGAGGCTCAAGTAAGAGCTGAATCTTGCCTTTCACATCTCCCTGGACACCAGTCTCCTGCTGGTAAACCTTTCCCTCATTTGACGCTTCTTGTAGACTCAGTATTGCCGTGTGAATGTCACCCTTTACAATCACCTCCTTCTCCACCTCTCTCACTGCATGTTTGGCCTCCTCCAGTGATTTCAAAGTTCCTTTGATGTCACCTGGCACTAAATCTTCTATGACAATTTCCACCTTGGTTGAAGCAGAGTCTTTTAGTGATTTCAGCGCTCCTTTGATGTTACCAGGAATGATTTTGGGCTTTTCCACCTCTCTTGGCTGATTTTGGGCCTCCTCTAGAGACCTCAGGGTTGTAGGTAAATCAGCTCGAATGAGTTCTTCTTTCTCCAAAACAATCGTCTGGTTTACAAACTGTGTTAGTGAATTCATCGCTGCTTGCAGGACTCCTCTCACAATCTCTTCTCTCTGTAAATGTTCAAATGAGACTGGAGGCACGGCCATGAAAACCTTAACTGTGTTATGAACATCGCCTGGGACTATATCTTCCCTGTCCACCAGACGACCGATTTGAGCTTGATTACGTGTCAGACTGAGTTTCATTCCCTTAATATCACCACCAATGATCTCCTCTTTTTCAATTTCACCCAGGTCAGCCTCATCTGGCTCTACCTGCAACTTTTTGAGGTAATCCAGTGCACCCGACTCAGTGCATGTAGAATAAAAGCTCACCTTTCCCCTCTCTGCTTCATCCACTTTAATTCTCACAATCTCCTCTGTGTCTGGATTGCAAAGTCTCTCTAGGCACCCTTTCACATTACCTCCAACTATATTTTCTTTCAGACTGCTTGATTCCTCATGAGAATTGAATAAAGAGTAGATCGTCATTCGAACATCTCCTTTTTCATCTTCTTGAATGAGAATGCCCCGTTTGCCAGTGCTCTCCTCTTTCAGCAAGTTGTTTATGGCTTCCTGAATGTCACCTCTTATTATCTCCTCTTTCTCCACAGAGGTGCTGCTGTGCTCTTGGAGCAGCTGTTGCACTGTGCCACTGATGTCTCCCCTCTCCTCTGCATTTATCAGGATTCCCCTCTCGGTTTTGTCCTGTTTGTTGAGGAGGTTCATCATGATGTTTTGCAGATCTCCTTTAATGATTTCTTCTCTTTGGATCTGGGGAGCTTCTTTATTCATGAGGTTGTACTTAGCCATGTGGACGTCTCCAATTTCATCTGCCTCGATGATGATACCTTTGTTGTCTACCATTCTTTGGGTGAACAGCTCGTTGAGGGTGGCTTTAACACTTTTACCAATGATTTCATTCTTCTCCAAGCTGCTCTCTTTAAATCCAATGAACGGCGTAGTTTCAAAAAGCCACGTTGTGGTTTTAACATCTGCTAAATTACTTTTTTACTTTCATAATTTTCGTTGATATGATCAAGAGGATTCTTCTCAAATAGCCACACAGACTGTTTGACATCCCCCTTTAGCTGTTCCTCCATAACAACAGTTTTCATCTCATCTTCTGACTTTTCAGCATGTATCTGATCAATTGTGTGCGTTTCAAACATCCATTTTGCTGTCCTAACATCCCCTTTATGAATCTCACTCATGCTGACAGTACGCACCAACTTTTGAGACAAAGCATCAGATTCAAAATGCTGCTTGTTTGTCTTTACATCCCCTCCCTGAATGTCCTCGACCATTTTGATTGATATTTTGGCATCTTCTGCAATCATATCAAGGGGCTGGGTTTCAAACCTCCATCTTGCTGTGCTGACATCACCTTTTTGAATATCTTCCTCTGTAACGGCTTTTAAAAGATATACCTCATCCGTCTCTCTAATTGAGTCCAAAGGCTTTGTTTCAAACAGCCAGCGGGCTCCCACTACATCACCTCTTTGTATTTCTTCTTTTGTAAGTGTGGTCACTTCATGATAATGGCCTTCTTTGTCTTGGATGGCATAGAGAGGCTGAGTCTCAAACATCATGGCGTATGTTTTCACATTTCCTTTTTCCTCATCCTCTCTGATGACTTTCTGCAGCTTTCTCATTTCGGCCTCAGAGGACACATCTTGAATCTCATCTAATGTGTAGGTCTCAAAAATGAATCTGCCTTTATCCACATTGCCTCCCTGAACATCTTGTACCATGCGAGCTCCTTTTAGCTCACCGGGGGTCTCTGAGATTTTATCTATGGGTTGGTTTTCAAATAGCCATCTGCAGTTTCCAACATTTCCTTTCTGAATATCCTCAGCTTGAGCACTCCTCAGCTGTCTCATGAAAGCCTCAGAGGTTGAGCTCATAACGTCAGAAGATTGGGTCTCGAATATGTATTTCATCCGAGACACGTCCCCAGATTGTATGTCTATGTCAGTAACACTCTTAAAAGCTTCTCGCTCTCCTCCAGCAATGTTCTCCAGGTTCTCCGTCTCAAACAGGAAACGTGCCATGCGGACATCTTTTCCGTGAATGTCCTCTTGTTTCACAGTGCGAGTTTGCAACACCATCTCTGAGTTATCCTGTATGGCATCAAGGGTTTGAGTTTCAAAAAGCCAAGTGCATGTTTTCACATCGCCTTTTTGAACTTCATCAGAATCTTTTGTACTCTTAAGCTCTTCCCTTTCATTAAGCATGTCTATAGGTTTGGTCTCAAAAAGCCACTTACAGGCTTTAACATCACCTTTGACTATTTCTGCCGTCTCCCTAGTAACACACTCCTCATCTTCAATATTGCTAAAATACTTAATGGCATCGAGAGGCTGGGTTTCAAAGAGCCATTTTGCCGTCTTGACATCTCCAGATTCGATCTCTTGTTGTGTTATGCCCTTTATGATTTGGAATTTAGTGATGCTCTCATCGAATTGGTCAATAGGGCAAGTTTCAAACATCCACTGACAGCTTCTGACTTCTCCTTTGACGATTTCTTCCCGCCGTACGGTTTTGACCTCATGATAATGCCCGGAGCTGTCTTGCAGTGCATATAATGGCATGGACTCAAATAGATCTTTATTTGATCTAACAGAGCCAGTGGTGACACCCTCAACTTGAATCTTCTGACTTTCGTCATATTGGCTTAAATCATAGGTTTCAAAAATTTGCTTGTAATTGCTCACATCCACATTTTCTATTTCCTCCAGATTCACCGTTCTTGTTATTTCCTTTCTCTCCTCTCTGATCTGCTCCAGCGGCTGGCTCTCAAACAGCCACTTCTGGTGTCGAACGTCTCCTTTCTCCTCAGATGTCATCATTCTTTTGAGCTTCCCCACCTCTGCAAGCTCTTTGATCTCATCTTTTGGAGCAGTCTCAAAAAAGTGTCTGGCAGACTGAACGTCACCTCCTAGAATTTCTTCTGCACTCACTGGTCTGGCATTGGAATCATCCTTTAATGTATCCATCGGTTGCATCTCAAACACCCAACAATTTCTGCGGACATCACCCTTGTAACTTCTATCTATTTGTTCTGAATCAATTGTTTTCACAAACTCTCTCTTTTCCTCTTGAATATCTTCCAAACGTTGGTTCTCAAACAGCCATCTTTGATTTCTTACATCGCCTCTTTCTTCATCAGATGCTATGGTTTTCTTAAGTCGGTTTACCTCATCATCCTCATCTTTAATGTTCTCCAGAGGATTATTTTCAAACACCCATTTTTGGTGTCTCACATCACCTCTTCCTTCTTCAAACACTGCTTTTTTATTTAGTTTTCCCACTTCTGGAAGCTCTTTGAGTTCATCCGGTGGAGCGTTTTCAAATAAGTGTTTCACAGAGCGAACGTTACCTCCAATAATCTGCTCTGTGACAAGAGATCTGGAGTTGGCGTCATCTTTAAGCGTGTCCATAGGCTGCGTCTCAAACACCATGCATTGTTTGTGTACATCCGCCCCAAGAATCTCATCTTTCTGCTGCTTTTGCGGTCTCTCCCACTGGGCATTTATGAAGTCAAGCCTCTTTGTCTCAAACAGCCATCTTCCCCTTTTTGCATCACCTAGCTGGTTGTCTTCCATGGAAATACTGGAGATTAGCCTGACCTGATAAAGATCCATGTCAATGTCATTCAAAGGCTGCGTTTCGAAGAGCCATCTTGATGTTTTGACATCACCTTTCTCCGTCTCCTCTCGGCGGACAGAAGTAATCAAAACCATCTCACCGGAGTGTTCCCTGATTACACACAAGCATTGCGTCTCAAACATCCACATGATTTTCTTCACTTCTGACTTGATCTCCTCCAGTACAGACTTCAGGCTCAGCAGCTGCTTCTCATCCATGGTTTCAGTGTCACCCAGAGAATCCATTTCTTGGTTTTCAAACATGTACCTCAGAGACTTAACATCCCTTTCAGTGGCTTCTTGTGTGAAGATGACTTCTTTGGTTTGCTCATCATCAGTTTGAATTTTATTTAGTGTATCCATCGGCTTTGTCTCAAACAACCAGGCGGCCGCACGCACATCTCTTTTCCCCACTTCATTCACTAGATAGTTCTGTTTAGCTGAATCACGTTACATTCCAAGTGTATCCATGGGCTGCATCTGAAACATCAAAGCCCTGTTCTTAACATCACCTCCAGGAATGATTTCCTGCTGAATGATCTTTTTGCTATCCTCTTCGATATCCGAGTCATCCTTAATGCAGTCCAAGGGTTTGTTCTCAAACATCCAGCGCATGGACTGCACTTCGCCTCTTAGAATTTCATCCCACTCCAAATATTCGCATTCCGGGCTTCCGCTTGAATTGCTGCCGGTGTGTTCAAACTGGTATGCTGCCTCTTGAACGTCTCCTACTTCTTCAATGTCCTCGTCATCGTAAAAATCTCTTTCCAGGTCTTTTCTGAAATCAGGGTGAATGTGTTTGCAGAGACGTTTCAGTTCTAATAGGTCCCTCTGTCTGTAGTATTGCTGTCTGTTCACTGTGTGTTTCACTGGAGGTTCAGGAAAGTATTCAGCAACGTCTAAAGGTTCCTCCAGTAGGTCCGGTGGGGGCGGTGGCAGATATTCCAGATTATCATCATCGTCGTCATCATCATCATCATCATCAAAAGCAAAAGCAAACTCAGAACTCGGTTCACCTTCTTCCTCTTTGTCTGTGGCAACACTGTTCAGAGTTCTTGATATTTCACTTTTCACAGTTTGATGGGACGCGCTCACATCTGATGGCAACTGTGAACGACTTTTGTCACATTCAATCTTTTTCAGAGAGAGAATAATGAACATAATTCAGTGGAGCTCTGAAATGACGTACTGTATACTTCAGCTGGATCAGAAAAGTACTTAATTTTTTTTTTTAAACTGAATGTCCAAAACTGGGCAAATTATTTTAAAGGCCTTTTCAGTATTTTTGTGTCCTTATTGTGCATTTAAAAAGACAGGGTAAAACATTTTTTTTGTGGTTGAAGCTAAAAATCTTTTTTTTTTCTTTTTTTTCTATTTTGTCTGAAAAGGTTCTGCATGAGTGTCAAAAATAAAATAAATAAAGAACACCACTTTGCACAATTACAAGAAAAAGTTATCTGAATTTTGTCACAGCTCAGCCGCAGCACTATGTGTGCCCTTTGCATTTGAAAGAGTTATCCATTTACTAAATAAATGGTTTTTCTAACCCAATGCATTGCTATACTTAAAAACATCTTCATGAATATATTAGATACACTTCCCTAAAACCATCAATATCATGTACTTCACTTGAAAATTACAGCACACTGCAAAAATGTCTTTTTAATGAGTTTTAGTTAGTCTTTTTGACATTTTCCAAGTAAAATATGTGGAAATCTCTAAAACAAGAAAACTTACTTGAGAAGCAAAACTGCATTAGACAGTAAGACATGTTTTCTGTTTTAATGTGTTTATACGTTTATACATCTGTATGTTCATATGTTTGTCAAAAACAAAATACACTCGTATTAAAGACACAATCTATAAAAACAAGCCTGAATATCTTATGCAGTGTTGATACTCAAGTAAACTAATTTCCCAAGCAAAAACCAATAAAAAAAAAATTGTTGAGAGCAAGACTTGCATTGTCATTTAGATGCACAATAAAGACACAAAAATAACTCATATCAGATGTAAAGTGAATTTACAATTACAATGTCAGAACACTGAGAGATGAACACAGGCTCTCAAGTCTCAATAAAACTATGCTGCTGAAAGTGGAGGGGCTCATGGAAACATGTAAAAAAGATGGTAAGCAGAGTCTCTTTATGCACTGAATCCTATTAAAGCATAATACATTCATGTGTCAGAATAGATATGTAGGCTAAAAGGACTTACCTTAATTTTCTTGCTGGGGGCTGCTTCCTCAATAGTCTTTTCAAAATGCTGTGCCAGTTCTTTAGTCGAGAGCCTTGGATAGTACTCTTCCTCCTCTGGAAGCAAAAGTTAAAATTAAATACATCCTGTGAGCCTCTGCAAAATGCACTGTAGACCAAAGAATGAGTTGTTGTGTACCAGCCTTATTATCTAAAAATTTTTTTTTTTACTGCTGGTAAACTTACCCGTTTCATTTAGATGATTCTCGTAACTGGAAATAACCTCCCGGTTATGAGGGATTTGATCACGGCAGCCTGTAGAATGTAGCAAAATACATAAGGAACGACAACATAATTTAGTGGCTATGTGAATTAAAGTAGAGTGCAAACCCACCGGCAATAACTCTAATGATAACATTGATCATACTGTGACACCTATATTACATAAATAGTGCTAGATGCATTTGGCAGATGTTTTCTTAAGCATTTTGTTTTATCAGTACGTGCATTCATTCCTTGGGAGAGACATGGTGTTGTTGTTAGTGCCATGCTTTAGCAGTTGAGCTTATAATACTATACTGAGTAAATACATTTTCAAATCTCTCAACATGGAAATGGGGACAATAAGGTATCCCTAATTTAAGAGTATATCTCACATACACGGAGTTTAATTTTATCTTTTGGTTTGTGTCCATGAACTTTCAAATAAAATGCTTCATTTGTCAAATTTCATTCAATAGATTATACAAAAATATGCATTACCACATGGCTATTTAATATATGATCCATTTTGTTTATTAATTAATTTGTAAATGTTCTGCCATCTGCCATTTTTATCCATCGACTTTTATATTACAAGGTCAATTAATAAACAAGGTGTTTCATTTATTATCATTTAGTTTATTCTTAAAATTATGTAAATTATAGAATTTATCTAATGCACATCATGTGCAAAAGGGCCTTAATTTGTTTTCTGATAAATTTGGCATTAGTGCAAAAAGCATTGTTACCTATTGAGTAAAAAAAAAAAAATTAATATAAATGATTTCAGATCTAAATCTGATCGATAGCACACATAGGAGGTAAATGGTTTATATATATTTTTGTATTAATTTTTATAATAAGATTTTAGCAATATAACATTTTTGATATTTTAATGTTGATTTGTTATATATTTTCATATTTTTCAATACAGAAAATTATTGTGAATTTTCAATGTGACCTTGACATCACAAGAACCTTTGTGGCAAAATCACTTTTAATCTTATCAAGTGCAATGTTTCAGGGTTTTAGTGTTTTATTTTTATTCTCTCAACAGACGCTGATCTGCTCACTCGATTGAACAATCAATATTCCATGAATGATCCTACTGGACTATACTCTCACACCTATTTTTGCAGGGTCACTTCAACACTTTATGTATTCCCCTTGTCCTCATTTCTAATCACTTTTAGCATCCTTTACCTTGAGATTATTTTAAGGAGGGCAAAGTTATGGGTTTGACTGCATGAATGCAATGCAAGTCACTCTGGATATAAACGCCTGCCAAATGCATAAATGTAAATGTTATTATTGTGGATTGTGATCTGCATAAAACCTACACCTTCCAAATAACATTTATTGACAATTGACTGGTTGCAGTGACATTTCACAGCAGATAGTAAACAGAAATAAGGCACTATAGAGATTCAGAGCTATAAATTAAGAGCGGTATGATTGTCAGCGTAGCTCCTGTTGGCGAGATCCGCTACTGTTAGTGTCTGACTTTTTTGTGGACTTGCGAAATTGAGAGTTATTAGTAGCAGGGCTGTCGGAAATGTCCGTACCCTTTCATCCTGGAGGAAGACCTGCTGCGAGACTTGTCGACCCCCGCTGCTGCTCGCCACACTCATCACTGATGAATTTGACACCTCCTGCGTGACAGGAGACAAGGGCTGTTAGAGGATGAGACAAAAACCAAGAAAAGTGCTCACAAAAGCTCCTTACTCTCAAAATATCTGATCTGCATAGCCTTTTCTTAGTCACAAACAAATATATTTGTGTATGTAATGTGTTACTGCATTTCTCTATTGTGAACAGAAATTTACACAAAAAGTGATAAGAAGCAAACACTCTTTTCCCTTTTCCTCATTTTTGTCTTTCTCTGGTTATTCTGACATCCATCCCCTGATTGCACCAGCTGTACTCTCTCTACTCAGTTGGACTAGCAGGTGACAGGGAGGTAAGTAGGCAAATTTGACATGTGGACAGACTGCCACAATTTGGTTCAATTTCTGACAGATGCATGAAACTGCAGCTCACTGCAACTCAAAGATGGACTCTTCATTTTCTATGTAGTATTGAACCAAAAAGTATTTAGAAAATCACATAACACTTAAATATAAACTACTGGTCAAAATTTGGAATAATTAAGAATTTTAAATGTTGCTTTTTTTTAAATCAAAAATACAATAAAACAGTATCATTGTGAAATATTTTCCACATATCAAAATATTTGTTTATTTTTGACATATTAAATGTAATTTGCCGTGATCAAAGCTGATTTCAGCATCATTACTCCTGATCCTTCAGTGTCCATGATCTCAGAAATCATTCTGATTATGCTGCTCAAATACCTTTTTCTATTATAATTAATGTGAAAACCATTTTTTGCAGCGTAATATTTTGTTGTGGAAATGAGAATACATTATTTAAAAACAATAATAATTAAAACTTTTAATCAGCAAAGGATCATTCAATTGATCAAATTACAGTTTAAAGACATTTTTGTAATGTTACAGCACGATTTCTTACCCATAAATGCGGGGGTTCTTTTGAGGAAAAGACAAATTTCTATTCATCCTACAACTGCATAATCATAGAACGATTATTACTAACTGAGCACCATATATATGGCCGCAAATCAGCATGTTAGTATGATTTCTGAAGGATCTTGTGACACGGAAGACTGGAGTAATGATGCTGAAAATTCAGCCTTTGATCACAGCAATAAACACTTTTAAAATATATTAAAACAGAAAATTGTTATTTTAAATTGTATTAATATTTCACAGTATTACTGTATTTACTGTATTTTTTGATCACATAAATGCAGCCTTGGGTGAGCAGAAGAAACATAAAAAAAAAACAAAACCTTACAATTCTTGTAATGATTCCAACTTTTGAACTTTATGAATTGCATTGCATTAGAAAACAAGATAGCAAACCAACAGGCATCAAATTCTGCAGGTTCTTTTCTTAAAACCTCATGACTTCTCAAAATGTTTGAAAATTCAGAATTAAAAGCCACATACTAGACTCTACACGTTCTGTAATAAACACATGGTTTGTCAATATAATTTCAGGGAAACAACGTCATAAAATCAAAAATTCATTTATGTATATTTGCATGAAATCTGCATTACTCAATTACAAATTAAAGCTTGGAATTAATCTGTACATTTTCATTTTCCATTTCATGATTAAGATTAGTCGGCGTCAATTACTGTTAAACGGCAGGTTTAATGGTTTCAGCCCTTGGATGAGCAGATTTTGTAATGTTATAATCTGTTCCACTCTCACTCCCACACACAAGCACATGCAGCTGCACATAAACAAGTGTGATATCATCAACAGGGACGAAATCAATACTAATCCATAAAAACAGCCCAAATACGCATACAAACACACACACGCTCATCATTAAAAGAGATACGGCTGACATACATTGATGTAGATTGCATCATTAAAACCAAAGGTGACTGAGAATCAGACCTAAAAACACTCATCAAAGCAACAGCACAACAGTGACCGCCTACTGCTTCAGCTGCTTGGCTTCTGGTGAAGCATTTTTGATTTTCTCCAGAGGGACTTCAAAAAACACTTTAATAAAGAGTTCCAAGTCATTAACCAAGCCAACCGGCTCTGAGATGAATCACAACACTACAAACTTTGATTTCAAAGCAAAAAAGCATTTGAAATTGGGGAAAAAAGGACAAAGTTTATTGGCTACGCTCAGATGCGAACTGTTTAATGATATCTTTTAACTTGGAAAAGGATGAAGAAAAGCAATTTGTAGAGCTGGGTATTGAGAAAAAAATTGATTCGATTCGAAAAACGATTCGATTTTGATTCACAAGCTTTCGATTCAATTGATTCAATTAGATTCGATTCGATATCGATTCATTTTGATATATATGCAAACGGTACAGTAGGCTTTCAAGGAAAAAAATACATATTTTATAGCAATTAATAAACTAAATTAATATATTAAAGTGATTTATAAACAAACATTTAAACTGAATATTTAATTACATTTAAATATATAGTTCAGTCATGAAACTCTAGATGGCGCATTCTGACGGGTTGTTAACGTAACTGATGATATTCACAGCATTAAACTACTTGGTACAAGCTGATTGGTTCATGCTGCACATGCAGCAATGAGCTTACTGTCTTGCATTTATATGGTTGGCTAGCATTCACTTGAGATTCCAGCAGCATGCTTTCAGAGTTCTCTGAAACCCTCCACATTCCCCAGCTCCACCTGTATAGATCTGGTATGGGTTATTTTATATGCTATTTGTGCAGCAGCAGAAAGTCTTAAATACTCACAGCACCGTATCACCATATACATTGGCAGTAGCAAGTTCCTGTACTAGCTTGCAGCAGCAGCAATAATCTACAAATACAGCAATAACCAACAGCAGCAGCAATTTAGCAGCAGTGTAGCAGAACTATCCTGCCAAGACCAAATACATTAACTTTGTCATATCCATCACCATGCTAAAAAGTTCAGAGAGTTGTCATGATTGAACTACATTGTTAATACGAATTTAAAAATATCTTTATTTGTCAGTTTCAAATGTTTATTTTTATTTATTTTTTATTAATACATTGATATATATATATCTCATTGATATATTACAGTGTTAAAAAAATTAAGGCCCTTTCACAAGACTCGCATAAACAGAACTTTTGTGGCAATTTCAAAAGTTTATTTATTTCTGAATAATTTTTAAATTGATAAACTGATTATTGACTCTTTGTTCATTTAATTGTAAGAGGAATTTCTAGTTCTCCATTTATTCCTGCTTTCATTTAGCAGGGAAAATCAATTTTGCAAGATAAATTGACAGACCTTGAATAGGTACTGGGATTGTTCTCAAGAAAAGAAATGTGTTTTAAACATGTTTTGTTTAAAAGTCCTAAATATGGCTTATGTCATTTTGGGATTTGTTAGATAATCAGAACAGAAAATAACTATAGAAAAAAACGCACACTGGTCTAAATTCTACATAGAAAAACATATACCTCATTATCCAAACCAGACCTCAAAAATAGATCCTACATACCAAACACACACAGAATGTGACACAAGTTATAGTTTAAATATACACACGCCTCCTCCCCAACATGCACACACAAACAAGTTTAATAAATTAGTGTCACCACGAGCACCAGAAAGCACAGATAATGAGATGACCTTCTGCAGCAGAACACTTTGATCCTTCTCTCAAATAACCGCTGCATTATACATAATGTCAGCTTATGCTCTCATTTGTCTACTCAGTGCTTATCATTTACAACATGCTTCTCTTTGTGAGCTACGGATTCCTGCCAAACTTGAGCTATTTTATGTGGTAATTTCTTCTAATGTTCAGTAAACTACACTTTGTATATGTTTGCATCTTGATTTCATAAAGCTACAAAAAAAAAATGTATAACAGAGGAACAGATTGTCTGGTCTAAACATCTAAAGTAGTGGTTCTCACAATGTTATATTATATTTACAGTATATTTATACTAAATATACCAAAATATACCACAATATAAAATATATACTAAATATACCACACTTTAGTTTGGGGTCTAATTCTCACTATTAACTATTAACTATGACTTTTGCCTCCTAATTTGCTGTTTATTAATAATTAATAAGGTAGTTGTTAATTTAGATATGGTGTTTATAAGGGATTTCTTAAATAGTCATGCACTCAATACTGCATACTAGGTGCTTTATAAGTACTATAGTCAATATCATCTAATAAGCACTTTCCCCACATCATTATCTCCTCCCAATGTCACTTGAACAAACATTCTTAGCGTTACTGGAAGAATTTTTGTTCGTAACTTTGAGAGAACCTTGCCAAACGTACCCAAATTATGAAAAGGAAACCAAAATTATGAGAACATTCACTGTTAGCTGAGCTGAACACTACTGAATTGAAAGGTAGAACATGCTTTTTGTAACTGAACAAATTTTGAGAAAGAAAACACAATCTATAATGATGCTAATTTGCATAGAAAGGCGTAGTTGTACTCTATTGTATTTTCAAGCAAAAATTGTAATAAATAAATACATCACTGTCTTCTTTTTTTTTTTAAAAAGAAAGAAAAAACATTTAAATAAATGTTTGTGGTCAGTAATTAATTAATATTCTCACCTCCAATTTTTTTGAATGTCTTTCTTGAATTCCTCTGCCTTTCATGCCAATTCAAATGACAAATCAACATGCTGTGGCTTGTTGCCAACTTAACTCAATTAAATTGAAAGGAAGCCAATTACTAAATTTTGAAGTGTACTGAATAGCATGCCAAATTTCGCATTTAAAACTGGATGAAGCGCATTTTCATTTGTACATCAATCAGAAATTAGAAATAAGAAAAATCTGAATTTAAATATCTATGCTTCATAATATTGTACATTAATTGATTCACGTCAGGTAGCGCAGTTTGAGAGCCGCAGCTTTAGAGCACTTGAGCGCTGATGTGTTGGCAGACGAGATGAGAGCACATCTCCCACTTTCTCCTGTCATTCTGTATTCAGTCTGATTTTTTCCCCCTCTATCAGCGAGCTGAAGCCACCTCGTCCCTGCAGGGCGAACAGAGCACGCTCAGACCCACTGGTATGGATGGGTGGACTGGATTTAATTTGGATCGGCAGAGCTGGATTGCACAGACTGTGACCAAAATTTATCTCCATTCTGCTTCTCTCACTGCAAGCAGTATCAGATTTTTTCAGGGGAAGGCGCTGCATGCATAATGTTAGCATGTGTGGCAATGCAATGGGCCTTCAGAAGCTTGGAGGAAATCTATGCAGATGCAGAATTTGATTGATGTGTGGTCCGATTTCGGTTTTGGGTTACAGGGCCGCTGTAAGGAGGATTAACTGATCTGAAAGTCCATGCACCACAACTCCCTTTTTTCTACACCAGAAGTCTTTTGCTCATGTGGAAGCTGCATGCATGCTTATAGTGGGTCTGAGACCTTGTTACCAAACAAAAAAATGAGGGGCGAAGGGTTGCCAAGAATACTAAATAACTACACAAGTGTCCTGTATTTAAGAAAACATAATTTGCATATGATGGATTTGCATTGATGAATGAGGAACGTTTGTCCTGTATTTTCGCATGCCAAACCCATACACTTCATTGCATTGAAAAAAACTTATTTTGCCCAAGTCTTAATTCTCCAAGTGAATTAGATAGGCAAAACAAACGCTAAGGATGTGAAACATCTTTAGGATCGTTTTAGGGACTTTAAAATGTTAATAGCCCAAAAGACAAAAAACAACATTGAGTGCTTGTGTTCGTCTTATGTTGCAGTCCACAATTCATTGTGCCATAAATCGCTGGGTAGAGACTTAGGACTGATATGTGTGGTAATGATGTGGTGGGGAACCACGTTGTATGGACATTAAGATTCTTCTTCAGATTCTGTATTAAGTGACTCAAAATCAAAAGTCAAGAATCTCAAGCTTTAGCACGTTTAAATTATTTTCAATAATATGACATAGCGTATGCATATTACTGGTTATAAATTGTAACAGCAATCGGACGATTTGTCTAACTATAGTAAAAAATATCTTTAATAATTTCTATTTTTTGTATTAAATAAAAAATAAACAAAACTTGGCAACCAACAGTTTAAATATAAACAAAGCGCAGTTCTATTCATTGAAAACAAAACATTTGTTTTGCAGCTGCCATGCGAACTGCAATGCAAAAATCATAGGGTCCTTATTTGATTTTATGCAAACGTTCAAAAGTTTTGGGGTCAGTAAAGTTTTTTTTTTATTGTTCGTCAGTAATAGTTTGAAAAATGTTTTCATTTAATATATGTGAAATAAACTTTATTTTAAATATAATATATTGTGCAATATTACTTACAAAAAATAACCGTAAGTAGGAAAAAAGATTTTTGTCACTACAATAAGTTACATTGTTGAAGAAAAAAAAAATAGCTAAAAGGCAATAATAAAAACGTTTGTTAAAAATACTTATAATAAAGATTGGAACGAAGCCACGTGGTCCAAACATTGTAACTGTATAAATTATTGCCAAAACAATGTCTAATGTCACCCATTACAAAATCCAAAAGGGATCAGTTTAAAATTTTAAGTAGTTAAAAAAACAACTTTTTTAAAAAAATATTATGTACTGTATTATAACTATATTATGTGAGATTTTTTATTTTTTGAAAGAAGTCTCTTATGCTAATCAAGAATGCATTTATTTGATTGAAAAAAAAGAAGTAAAAACAAGAACAAGATCTGCTGCTCAAATATTCCCTATTATTATAAATGTTTAAAGCATTTATGCTGCTTAATATTTTTGAAAGAAAATAAAAAAACATACTGACCCCAAGCTTTTGAACAGTGTATATTACGAGTTACAAATTTGAGAAGCAGTTTCCAAGTATCTTCCAGCACTGACCTGCACAGATCTGTGTGTGTGGTGAATCTGGGTGACCGTGTGAGATGATGACATGCCCTCATTCTCAAACTGTCTACGCACGCTGGCCAGACCCCCAGGCGGGCAACAAACCTCGGCTTCCTCCATGACCTGATGAAGAAAGAGACAAAGACAGAGTGCTAAGCAGATTTATGCTTTAAAAAAGCTGCAAGATATGGGGAGTAAAAACGTGTGATCAACATTGCTCTCATCTTCCACCACTGAACAAAACAATTAATAGATTCATGAGAACAAAAAGTGGCTTAATCACCACACACACTGTTTACGTCGGGAAGTAGCTCTCTCTCTCTCTCTCTCTCCTGCTCTCTCTCTCTCTCTCTCTCTCAGGTGACTCCGCCCTAATTGGACGTAAAAGACGCATCTGCTGATTCGTCCCTGGAGATCCAGCATCTTTTGAAATAGTGGGACGGGAGGAGGCGGAAGCCAGAGAGAGAGAGAGAGTAGAGCTGTTGGTAGTGTTGTGCGTACGTCTCGTTATAGCCTAGCGTGGGGCTTTTCTTTCTTGGTGTTGAGAATCTTGTTGTGCATTCTCGTGATTACTTAGTCCTTTATAATTTTATGTTACCTACTGTTTTGTTGTCTAAAGCTATTTTGTTAATTTTCTTTCCTTGTTATTCCTGTTAAGTTAAGTTGGCGAGTATGCCGCTATTCTTCTGTATTTTGCAAATATTGTGAATAGCGTGTCTCTCCACCATGAAGGCTGTAGGGATTGGGTGCCGGTTTTCTTTATTGTAAATATCGTTTTCTTCTGTTTTTGTGTTAGCTAGGGAGTTAGGGAAGAATGCTGTCATTTGTTTCCTTTTCTTTTCACTTAGACTAATTAGAGTCTTGGGTACAGGTAGTGATATGTTTTGTTTGTTGTTTTGGCCCTGATCAATCCCGAAGGGATAGCCTGGTTATGGTGATGCTACAAATGAGACTTAAAAAGGAAAAATAAATTCACCAACACAAGGTAACAGCGGTTTTCAGACTTCTTATTTCTGTTATTTTCCCGGGAACCTAGACCCGGGTCGTTTACACACCACACACACCACACACCACACACACACAAACACCCCAACCACCACGCACAACACACACACACACACAACAAGCACCGATTCCAGCCCCTAAGCTCAGTCTCTTCTGTGGGCTTTACAGAAATCACATTTAGGTTTAGCATGGACGAATTATGGCATGGGCACGATTATTGTGAGGCCCTGATAGTGTGAGGTTTCATTTACTCAGTAGACACCTGCTGGAAGTGTTGTTTATTTGCACATTGTCTGCTTTGTTTCAAAGCCTGCTTTATTTATTAATTTAGCAAATTAATTAATTCCATCCACAAAATTAATGAATGCGGTTTGCATGGTGCAATTCTATATTGCAATTGAGTTCTAAATATCAGATGTAGGATACAGTAGACTTATATGATCTGACAGACTGTACAGTGTCACTCCAGCACTGCGATCCAGACACCTGAATCAGCTCTTTAAAATTATGAAAGTGCATTTGACTACACGGCATCTGGATATATGCCCGGTTATAACACTCTTCTCCATCATTTGATGTATAACTGCTGTCATGACCAATGACACATATGAAAACAAAAAAATGACGACAAAAGAGTTAAATGAATAGTTCACCCAAAAATGAAAATTTGCTGAAAATGTACTCCAAAATCAGGTCAATACAAGATTGCGATAAGGTGTTATAGGTAAACTAATGCGTTTTTTAGTGAGACAAACGATGTTTTGGGTATAAAAAAGCCACCATATATATGAGCTCAATTTTATAGAAGAGGAGGGAAAGTTTGTACTTTACTGTATTTCAAAGCCAAAAAAAAGCAATTTTAATTTGTTACATTTGTCCTTAGGGGACTTCCATAGTAATATCTCATAGGTCAATTCCATGGCTATTTCCCGTTATAAAAAGCTCTTACACTGAACAAAATTGTAAATGCAACACTTTTGTTTTTTCCCCCATTTGTCATGAGTTGAACTCAAAGATCTAAGATTTTTTTCAATGTACACAAAAGGCCTATTTCTCCCAAATATTGTTCACAAATCTGTCTAAAACTGTGTTAGTGAGCACTTCTCCTTTGCCGAGATATTCCATCCACCTCACAGGTGTGGCATATCAAGATGTTTATTAGACAGCATGATTATTGCACAGGCTGTGCCTTAGGCTGGCCACCAATAAAAGGCCACTCTAAAAGTGCAGTTTTATCACACAGCACAATGAAACAGATGTCGCAAGTTTTTAGGGAGCATGCAATTGGCATGCTGACAGCAGGAATGTCCACCACAACTGTTGCCCGTGAATTGAATGTTCATATCTCAACCATAAGCCTCTCCAAAGGTGGTCAGAGAAGTGGCACGAGTTACATCCAACCGGCTCACAACCGCCAGACAACCCGTGTAACCACACCAGCCCAGACACACCACCTAGCATCTTCAATCAAGGATCTCTGGGAACCAAGCCCACCAGGACAGATGCTTTGCAAAACAAATCGGTTTGACCATAACCAAAAGAAATTTATGCACAAAACTGCACAAAAAAAAAAAACCGTCTCAGGGGAAGCTATCTGCATGCAGCGTCCTACTCGGGGTCTCGGCATGACTGCAGTTCGTAGTCGTAACACAACCCGACTTGAGGTGGGCAAAATGCTCACAATTCCGATGGCGTCTGGCACTTGGAGAGGTGTCTCTTCAAGGCGATGAATCCAGGTTTTCACGCACAGGGACACAGGATGGCAGAACAGTGGTATGGGCGTAGTGTGGGTGAGCGGTTTATGGTGTCAAAATTGTGGATCAGTGGGCACATGGGTGGGCATGGGGGTTATGTTATGGGCAGGCGTATGTTATGGACAAGGAACATAGTTGCATTTTATTGATGGCATTTTGAATTCACAGAGATACCGTGACGAGATCCTGGGGCCATTTGTTGTGCCATTCATCCATGACCATCACTTTATGTTGCAGCATGATAATGCACGGCCATGTTGCAAGGATCTGTACACAATTCCTGGAAGCTGAAAAAAATCCCAGTTCTTGCATGGTCAGCATAATCACCGGACATGTCACCCATTTAGCATGATTGGGATGCTCTGAATCGGCGTATATGACAGCGTGAGAGAAATTTGAGGAGGAAAAATAGGACTGTTGTGTACATCGAAAAAACGTCTAGATCTTGAGTTTAAAACCCTAAAAAAAAAGGGGGGGCAAAAACAAAACGCGCTGGAGTTTATCAATTTTGTGTCCAGGGGATATTACAGAAGTGGACCAAAACTTATTGCTGTAAATACAACCAGGATTGTATTAACCCAGTTACTCCACTTTAACAGGAAACGGTTTCCAGGTTAACGGCAAGGTTAAGCTTCTCACCACAAACAAACATATGGAATAAAAAACACTTTGTAGTTGGCTTAGTATTTGGATGGTAAGTGCCTTTACTCTATAGGCAAAATTAAAACTTGAAACAAGAGGGATGCGCGACATTATTGCCACTAATACTACCGTAAGATTTTAAAAAAATTGTTACTGAAGCAGAAAACGGTAACTTCTCTGTACTTTCACCCTCCTGTAGGGATTATGACCTTACTGGCGCAGAGAGGACATGCAGTGGCGGTTTTTAGCAGCCGACAGAGAGAGAAGAAAGAGAACGAGACGAGGGAACGGTTTCTGGAAAGGTGCGGAAAAATCCCCTGGTCAAAGCAATCATCACCTTTCACTCTCACAATTGCCAAAGCCCAAAGAAACAAAGGATTGGTCACTGCACAATCAAATGACCAATTCTTACTGTGGCGGTGCAAAAGCAGGTATTCGGCCCCATAACCTCACTCTGGCTTTGGAGGTCAAAGGACCTGAAGGCTTGTTTACCCAGATTTGAGATTTTTTAATTGTATAATTCAGGGTTAATCCTTTTTTATGTGCCAGAAGAGGAGGCGATGAAAGAAGAGCAGCACAAATTAACAAGTGCCTGGAGAGAAGGCACTAAATGTCAACATTTCAATCCTAAACACCGGTTCTCTAAAATATTGGGGAAATGAGGCTTCTAAATGAAGTATCTAGAATAGTATTTTTTTCCTAAATCTAAATTGAGTGAACTTTATGCAAAAACCACAAAGAAAAACACAACCTCCCAAACACCTGTTAAGAAAAAACCTAATCAGGAAGATAAAAAACATACACTACTGTTTTCAAAACGGGACTGGGGGATGTAAGAAGGCTATTTGCTCCAACCAAGTGTTTTTATTTTGATTAAAAATACCTGTTTGTCATTTGAATATATTTGAAAAAGAAATTTATTCCTGTGATGCAACAGCAGAAAGGCAGAACGTTCAGCTCATTACTCAGTCTCAGTGTTCCCCTGATTCTCAGAAATTCATTCTAATATGGCTGATTTTGGTCTCAAGGAAACATTTTTATGCTGATCAATGTTGAACACTGATATTTTGTGAAAGTTTGGATACATTTTTTTTCAGGATTTCTTTGGATGAATAGTAGGAACAGCATTTATTTAACTACAAATTATTTTGTACATTATAAATGTTCCACATTGAATCAATTAATGGGCCTTTGTGAATAAAAAGTATTAATTTCATTTCTCTCAAACAAAAACTTTTGCAACGGTAGTATATGACCTGGACCACAAAACACATAAGGGTACATTTTTCGAAATTGATATTGAATAAATAATTCCGTCAGCTGAATAAATAAGCTTTCCATTGATGTATGGTTTGTTATGATAGGAAATTTGGCTGAGATACAACTATTTGAAAAGCTGGAATCCGAGGGTGCAAAAAAACCCCCATCAAAATACTGAGAAAATCACCTTTAAAATTGTCCAAAATGAAGTTCTTAGCATGATATTATAATCAAAAATTTAAGTTTTAATATAGTACAGTAGGGAAATTAAAAAATATCTTCATGGAAAGATCTTACTTATATCCTAATGATTTTGGCATAAAAGAAAAATCTAAAATTTTGACCCATACAATGTATTTTTGGCTATTGCTACAAATATACCCCAGCGACTTAAGACTGCTTTTGTGCTCCAGGGTCACATATATTCTCTGAAAACAAGTCTTATGCTGTATCATTTGGTTTCTCAATTAAATGTTTCTTGTTTTAACAATGTTTTACTGGAAATCGAGCAACAAATACGGTTGAAGAAATGATTGTGCTCTCCTCATGTAAGATCTCAGCTATAAGGCACCTGAATCAAAGCCACCACTGATGTCACTAAATCCTGTTTCTTAGAAACCTTTCTTAGGAGATTTCACCAGAACTGCCAAATACTTGGAGACCTGTGGTTTCTGCATAACGCACTGCCTGCTGAAGTCCAAAGCTTGTCTAATTCATTTGGTCTCCCTCTCCGTCCTCATCAATGCGTTTGTCTGTCAACCGTTCTGTCTCCATTACCGCGACAAGGGGTGCAAATCAAACGCACACTGGTTTCTTTTGTGATTTGATGTATCAAGTCAGCAATTACTGTGTAAATCAATGAGTTTGGAATTATACATGAATTTGACACGAGCGCTCGGTCCTCACACAGTTTAAACGCAGAACAGTCAGAATTTATCAGCCTTGATCGTTTGCTCTAATGAGACGTTGACATAAGTTTGCGTGCCGCACGAGTGCCTCATTTGCCTCATTGAAATGATATGCTGATAAATTGATGGCACTAAGACAGCCGGATACGGAACGGCTGAGTAAAATAGCGTTAGTCTGCTCAACAGAAAGGTCTTAAGGCTTGTTCTAAATATGACTGATGGCTGACATGATGAAGCAGAATCATCTAAGCCCACTTAACTGGAATTAAAGGGAGAGTTCACCAAAAAAATTAAAATTCTGGTTAATTGCCACCTTCAGGCCATCAAGTGTAGGTGAGTTTTTCTCTTGAGTAGAACAGTAAAGAAGATTTTTAGCTGAAAACGTGGTCCTTGGTGATTCATAAAATGCAAGTCAGCGGCTACCGGCACTTTGAGAATAAAAAAAAAACTTATCAAGGAACACAAAATTAATACCCATGACTCCTGATGATATGCTGAGGTCTTATAAAGTAAAACCATTGGTCTGTGCAAGAAAATGAACATTATTTACAACATTAATACCTGTAATCCAGAGCCTCGGGCAATGGGACAAATCCGATAAACGTCTCGGTTACGTATGGTACCCCTCGTTCCCTGAAGGAGGGAACAGAAACGTCACGTCGGTAATGACTGACTTTGGGATCTCGCTTAGAGAGACCAATATACTTCGAGTGTAAACTAAAAAGAGCCAATGCACATTGGCATGCGATTATTGCATTATTGCTGCTGCTGATCACAGCGTGAGTATTAGTAGGCAGCAGATGCAGCGCATATTAAGGTTTTCGCTGAGGAGCCGAGCCGGAAACCCAGCCGCTCAGCGGTGGTACAGAAGCTATGGCAACGGGACCTGACGTCCCCCCCTTAAATAATGTTTCCTATTCAGGGAACGAGGTTACCTAGTAACCGAGACGTTCATTTCAGTCGAGCACTCTCGGACGTCACTCGGATGGACCGACAAATTGGGTCCTACCAAAGGGGCCACAGCTACTGGCCCCTTCCAGTGTCCAGGGGCATCCTCTGCTTTTGAGACACCATCACACGAACAGGTTCACTTCAAAGCATAGGCGTGTAATAGATGGTGACTCGATGAAGTGATGGTGTCAAATACTCTTGGGGTAGAGCCCCACTCAGCAAATACGAGTCCCGTCCAGGGACGGCCGACATGAAGTATGCAGAGGTCGGGGGACGCGGGTGCCAAGGGGTGCCTCGTCTCTGAGTCAGTAAATCCTTCCTTAGAGGAATCGGCCAAGGAGGGGCTGTAGCGAGGAGCATCAGTTCCGGGAACCAAGTCCGAGTGGGCCAATACGGCGCCACAAGCAGGACCTGCTCCTCGTCCTCCCTGACCTTGCACAGCAAATGTGCCAGAAGGCTCACTGGGGGAAAACGCATACTTGCGAAGGCCCCGCGGCCAGCTGTGTGCTAGTGCGTCTGTGCCGAGTGTTCCCTCGGTCAGGTAGTAGAACAACTGGCAGTGAGAGGTTGCTGGAGAGGCAAACAGGTCCACCTGAACGGCTCCGAAACGTCCCCAAACCAGCAGGACCGTCTGGGGATAGAGTCGCCATTCTCCCTGGAGCGCAGCTCAGGACAGCTCGTCGACTGCCCGGTTGAGCAGCCCAAGAATGTGAACAGCACGAAGCGACCTCAGATGCTTCTGACTCCAGCGGAGTAGGTGGGAGGGGGGGGCGAGTTGTGTGCTAAAGCGACGGGGGCGAGCGCCCAGACCACCTTGTCGGTTGATGTACGCAACGGTCGCTGAGTTGTCCGTGCGGACTGACATGCTTTGCCTCATAAGGCACTTTGGACAGCCCCAGGCAGGTGCACTGCCAGCACTCGAGGCGGCCAGTGCAGTTGGGGCCCCGTCCAAACCCCTTACACTGCAAGCCCGTTGTACGTGGCCTCCCAGCCGGTGGTTGAGGAATCCGTGCAAACCACAGAATGCCTGGAAACCTGCTCCAGGGGCACTCCTGCCCGAAGAAACGCAAGGTCTGACCACGGGGTGAAGGTTTGGCGGCAGGCCGGTGAAACTTGGACCCGGAAGGTGCCGCGTTAACACGCCCACCTCGGGACTCGGCCATAAAACCAGTGCTGGAGCGGTCTCATATGAAGCAACCCCAGCGGCGTGACTGCCGCAGCAGCTGCCATATGCACCAGGAGCCTCTGAAACTGTTTCAGTCGGACCGCCATCCTGCTCTTACCGAGTCCCCTCCATGCCGGGAAAAGAGATCCTCTGCATCGGTGAGAGTTTGCTCTTTTCCAAGTTGACCCGAAGTCCCAACAGGCTGAGGTGTGAGAGCACTAAATCCCTGTGTTCGCACAACTGATCCGGAGAATGCGAATGCTCTGTTCTCTCAAGGGAATAAGGGCTGCCTCCGCAACTTACGTGAAGACTCAGGGCGACAAGGACAGCCTGGATGGCAGGACCTCGTACTGATATGCTCGTACTTCGGACACGAAGCACAGCAATGGTCTGTGGTGCGGAAGGGTCGACACATGAAGTACGCGTCCTTCAGGTCGACCGCTGCAAACCAATCTCGGGGACGGATGCACCCGAAGATGCGTTTCTGAGTCAACATCTTGAACGGTAACCGGTGAAGGGCCGGTTCAAGACACGCAGGTCCAAGACTGGTCGTAACCCACCGCCTTTCTTGGATACAATAAAGTAGGAGCTGTAAAACCCCATCTTCATAACGGCTGGAGGGACCGGCTCTATCGCATCCTTCACCAGTAGGACTGCGACCTCCGCCCGCAAGAAAGGACCATCGGCCGCCTTCACTGTTGTGGAGCGGATGCCACTGAACTTGGGGGGATGGCGGGCGATTGAATCGCATAGCCGAGCCTGACGGTTCGAAGGAGCCATCGAGACGGGCTGGTAGCTCAAGCCAGGCTCCCAGACACCGCGCTAATGGCATCAACGGAACTACAGGCGTACCCGCAGTGGGGCAGGGCGGTGGAAACGGAACAAAAAACGCATCTGACCCGGCACGGGCGTTCGTAGCGGTCCGGGAGGGCGGGTCTGGTGTGTGTAACACTGACCTGCGTTCGAGCAGATGGTGCGTGGGTAGTCCGTTGGTTCGTTCTCCCGATCTGCCCACTGCTGCTCACTGGCGAGAGAGGAGGGTGAGTATGATACGCACTAGGTTGTCCACAACCTCCCGTCCCCTCTGGGGACCCAGAAATGGAGGAATTGCTCTTTGTCGAGTATTTTGGTACCACCGATCGAGAGGTCAGTGGTGGAAAAAGATTAAAAGATTCTCCACTCGGCCCTCTCCGGGGGAGGGAGTGGTGTGCTTACCATCTCCTGAAGAGCACGTCCTTCCACCTCTGGGTCGCCCGTCTCCGGGCCTCTTGCTGTCTCGATTGCCACCAGGTTTGGCGGGGGCCTGAACGGGCGGTGCGGCTGCCCTGCGACCGGCTCCACGGCACAGCTTTGCTGGAGGCCGCAGGAGCGCTGCTCTTGTTTCGGCGGTGGCAGGGGGGCCGCCCTCGGCGGCGGGGCAGGATGTACCTGATGGCCTCAGTCTGCTTTGGTTATCGGAGAACCGCTGAGCAAGTTCTCCACCGTGTCGCCGACAGGCCGGCCTGGGACACGGGGGCGTTCAAGAATCGTGTCTTGTCCGTCTCGCGCATGTCAGCCGGTCACAGCCAGAATTGGCGCTCCTGGAACACCATAGTGGACATCGCACTACCCAGAGACCGCGCCTTAACCTTCGTCGCTCGTGGCGCGAGGTTCGCCGCGGTGCGGAGTTCTCTGCGAAATTCCGGGTCCATGACCACCCTCTGCAAGTCCCTCAGTGCCTTAGCCTGGTGCACCTGCAGTAAAGCCATAGCGTGTAAGGCGGAGGCAGCTTCTCCACAGTTCGTGTAGGCATCGCTGGCCAGTCGAGTACCCACAGACCCGGGAGGGGAGGCACGGTTATCCCTGCCGGTTGGAGGCGGTATTAGAACACAACTGCATCGCAACCGACCGCTCCACCGGGGGGACCCTTGTAACCCCCTAGCTGCCCCACCATCGAGGGGGGTGAGGAAGGAGGAACCAGCAGATCAGTTTCGGCAGCAAAAATTTTTTTTTGGTCTCTTTGTCCACGACCTGTTGAGTTCCTCATTCATCCTCTCTTGGACGAAGGACGCAGAGACGGATACTAAACCTGCACTCAGCGGCTGCCGTGAGCGCAACCAGTCGAGCGGTACCAAAAGCGGATAAGATAGAAATAAACAGATCGTGACAACCTTGAAGGGTCGGGGGACCCGGTGACAGTCTTCACTAGAGCCCGACCCTACCGGCGGTGGAGAAAGCATAAGACGCAGGCCAGTAGATTTTGAGACGTCCAGATTTAGCGACATGGCTACGGTGGGGAGATCAAGAGAGCAGCGCAGACCGATCTTCCTATCCAGAAAGGCTTCTGGGGAGCAATCCATTACCTACGAACTGATCGCAATACGACATCCAATCGGCAGGGCGAGGGAGCATAGGAAGAAACCAGGTGGTTACTCCCACAGGAGGGTCCCAGCTGTCTTGTTGAGAGCTAGCTAGGTTTCGAAGATGCACTGGCGGGACTTGGGCCATCCAACGGGGGGACTTCCACCGTAGGACAGACCCAGTCTGCCACAACCAGCACGAAAAGGAGCACGGATGCCACACGAGGGAACCCCAGATCTAGACAGTGGCACGGGCACTTTTTGCAGGTAACGGAGTCCGGTCCGCAAATCGAAGATGGTCATACCCCCGCAATGGGAGCATGAGCCATCCACGAAAGCCACCTCAGCGTGCTTCATGCCCAGGCACGAGAGGCAGCGATCGTGACCATCACCCAGCGCCAGGTAACGACCGCATCCAGAAACGCACGGGTGATACGTTGTCTATAGCAAGACCCACATCGTGTTTATAAAGACGTAACGTCAAGTTTGCAAAGCAACGTCGTCTTTAGAAAGACGCACACGAAATTGCTCTTTTAGGGGAAAAAGATCTTTTAGCGTGCTGAGGCGCACAGGGAGATGATCATCTGCAACACACACAGGGGGGGTAGTGCAGCCTGATGTGTGCAACCCACTCGAGACGGGTAAACCACCACCGCTGAAGCGCCGTCCGCCAACACGAAGAGCTCTCCAAGAGCGCGCTGAACTCGTTCAGTCTTCTTCTCTCAGTAGAGTAGTCAGGAGCAGAACGATGTGATCGCTCGGCTCCGAAGCGAAAAGCTGAATATGCGTTGCATCTGCTGCCTAAAACCTTTATGCTCACGCTGTGATCAGCGCAGCTGGATGCAATATCGCAATGCCAATGTGCATTGGCTAGTTTAGTTTACACTCGAAGTAGATTGGTCCTCTAAGCGAGATCCCAATTTCGTCGGGCATCCGACGTGACGTCGAGAGTGACCAACTGAAAGTGAACTGTATTTGGACAGGTTTTTTTTTCCATTTCTGGTTCAAATATGAGCCGTGTTGGATACGTAATACGCCAATTATTAAAGCACAAATACTAATGTGAAAAATGGATGTTTTACATGTCTAAAGCATATAAATGTGAATAAACTAGTCTTCATCAGCTCACTTTTTTACATAAACAATGAGAAACCATAGAAACTTTAATTTTGCCCCTTCATTCAAGTGCTCGGTTCACATATGCGCATATCAGTGGCTCATCGGTCTTCGGTCCGAGTCGAACTGTTTCCTAGTTCAGTGACTGTTGGAGGAACTGGAGAGCTGAATGAGTTGGCAAAAACCAGCATCATTGGATCATATACAGGTATGCTGGTATATTGGCTTATTTCAAGTCGGAGTAACTGTCAGGCACGTCCAAAAGTGAGTTTTGATTGAATAACTGTGCTGATCTGTGCTGCTCGAGCCATGAACTGTTTCAGAAGGTTCAGTTCAATTTAATGAACTAATTAATCTAGTTCACTAAAAAGAACCATTTAAAAAAATTATTCATTCAAAAACCAGACATTACTCTGAACCGTTTGCCTGAAGGTCTGGATTACAGGTAATAATGTTGTAAACAATGTAAAGTTTCTTGCACAGACTGATCATTTCACTTCATAAGACCTCAATATATCTTCAGGAACCACCGATATTAATTTTGTGTTCCTTGATATGCTTTTTTAAAAAAAAAAAATGGAGCTGGTGACTGTATGTATGACGCCACCAAGGCCACAGTTCAGCTAAAAATATACTTTATCTTCTAATGAAGAAAAAAACAAGTCACCTACATCTTAAATGGCGTGAGGGTTGAGGTAAATAACAGCACATTTAAATTTTTGGTTGGACTATCCCTTTTAAAGGGGTCATTTGATGCGATTTAATTTTTTCCTTTCTCTTTGGAGTATTACAAGCTCTTGGTGCATAACGAAGATCTGTAAATTTGCAAAGACTAAAGTCTCAAATCCAAAGGAGATAGCTTTATAAAAGTTAAGCGTCAGCCACACCTACCTAAAACAGCTAGTTCGAACACGCCCCCACATATCTAAATCACTATCTGGGAAGATTTGCATAAAGCCCCCCAAATATTCACACAAAGAAAGAAGGCATAACTTTATTCTCGCTGTAGTTTGTTGCCGCTGACGCAATGTCTGCAGAGGCGCTTTTTCGTGTGAAAGCGAAACTACTTTGTTTGGTCTACCAAAAGAGGACGATATCGCTTCGTCATGCCTAGAACTGATCCGTGCTGGTCGCTGAGAGAATACATCAACTTAGTGCTGTGGATCGCCGGCACATTTAATGACGGACTGTTTACTGATCCTGGGAGAGTAAACTTAGACTAAAATGCCGGCAGTTCTGACTAACAGTCTATAAGTACGTTTTCTTTTATCATTTGCCACTGATGATTCAAACGCGAGTTTTGGGCAGTAGAGTAGCACTTGTTGTTTGTAATTTCTCTGATCACAAATGCAGACAGGGTTTTATGTTACGCGGGCATGATGCAATGCACAAGAAAATGGTAAAAAAGACAGTTATAAGGCATATAATCAGTGAATAGTCCCCACTGGATGCAACAAATGCATTGTTTGTAATGGGTTTTAATGTTTTTGTCGCTCCGGCCTGACAGGGCATCAAACAGTATGTGAGGGGTGTAACATTTCCGTCTCACGTTTGAGGTATTTGGCCAATCACAACGCTCTGGATAGTTGGTCAATCACAGCACACCTCGCTTTTTCAGACTGATGAGTTTTGTAAAAATCTACGCGTTTCAAAAAGGCGGGGCATAGAGGAGAAACAATAATGTACAGTATGTGGAAAATAATGTGTTTTTTAACTTTAAACTGGATAAACACATTTCATTACACCAAATACACAAAATAATGTTCTTTTTAGCAACATCATATGACCCCTTTAAAATATGTCTTGTGCAATTCATTCACAAGTGGTACAATTGCTGTTTACATCTGGTTTTTCCATCCCAAATGAGTCTCCTTTGATCGGATTTCACCCGTGTGTGCGTGTGTGAAGCTTACCGAACTGGAGAAGCCTGCTCTGTCCTGTTTAGAAACCGCCGCCTGGTACACAGCCATGCGGTTCTTCAGTGGGACAGGTTCGGAGTGGGCGCTCTCATCCAGCGCTCCTGTCCTGGATGCTGCGACGCTACCTGCAGATGGAAAGAAATCAACAAACAAAAACCAATTAGATTTGAAATATTTTCAGAAGAAAAATAGAGTGGTGCTTGTCCGTGCAATAAAAAAAAAATCATTGCTACAATGTTAGGGTGTCCTGGGTGAATGTTAGGGTGATTTGCATGGTTGCTAAATGATCTGAATGGCTGCTAAAGGTTTGCTAGGATCTTCAGCATGGTTGCTGGGTGTTTTAGTTGGTTGGTAGCGTCTTCTGGGGGGTTGCTAAGTAGTTACTAGGCAGTTCTCAGGGTGACCCGAGTGGTTGCTAAGGGGTTTGACAGGGTCCTCTGGATTGATTGTTAATTGGTTGCTAGGATGTTATGAGTAGTTTCCAGGGTCATCAGGGTGGTTGCTAACTGGCTGATAGGGTGTTTTGGGTTGTTGCTTAATTGTCCTGGGTGGTTTCTAGGATCCTCTGGATGGTTGCTAAAGGATTGCTAGGGTATTTTGGTGGTTCTAGGGTGTTATGCATGTTTTAGGGTCTTTAAAAAAGGGTTAGGTGGGTACTAGGGAGTTGCTTTGCAGTTCTCTGTGGTTGCTAGGGTATTCTTGTAGTTTCTAGAGTCTTCTGGGTGGTTGCTAAATTAGTTGCTAGGCTGAATCATATGAGTGACTGCTAGGATGTTCTTGGTGGTTGCTAACTGGTTTCTAGGGTATTCTGGGTGGTTGCTAAAAGAGCTGCTATGCTGAATCATGAGTGACTACTAGGGTGTTCTGGGTGGTTGCTAACTGGTTGCTAGAGAATTTTGGGTGGTTGATGAGTTATTTGAGAGGTTGCTATGGTATTCTGGGTGGTTGCTGGGGTTTTGGGTAGTTTCTAGGGTGTTCTGAGTTGTTGCTAAATTGCTGTTTTGGGTGGTTGTAAAGTTGTCCTGGGTGGTATCTAGGATGTTCGGAGTTGTTGCTAACTGGTTGCTAGGATGTTATGGCTGGTTTCTAGGGTGTTCTGTGTAATTGCTAACTGGTTGATAGGGTGTTTTGGGTGTTTTTTGGATCTTAGAAGTGGTTAGGTGGTTACTAAGGAGCTGCTAGGCAGTTCTGGCAGGTTGCAGAGTTATTTGAGTTGTTGCTAGGGGCTTATGTGTGGTTGCTACTGGTTGCTAGTGCTTTCTGGGCGGTTGCCAAGTGATCTGAATGGTTGCTAAGGGTTTGCTAGAGTTACTAGAGTTTAACTCTAGAGTTTTGCTAGAGTTACTAGCAGCTATTTGTTTGCTAGTCTTCTGGGTGGTAGCTAAGGACTTGCTATGGTTTTCTGAGTGGTTGCTAACTGGTTGCTAAAGTGTGTCAGGCGGTTTATAGACCTTATGTAGCTCTGCCCCTTTTCAGCTCTGTGCTCGTTGTCTTCTGTTTTCCGGTTTGTATTTCAACAGCGTGAAGGTAAGGTCGTACGAATTTATGAATGACGCTCATTTTAAAAACTTCCTGGTTGACTGACATTTGTTATGACATTACTTTGAACATTACAATGCACATGATAACTTTTGTTAACTCTACAATAAGTAGATCCACTTCACCAGCTGATTTCTCTTCCATAGCGATGCTATAGAGCTACGGCAAAAAAGGGAAGTTCAAAGACAACATTAATAAAGATACATAAGGTCTATAAGGTGTTCTGGATGGTTGCTAACTGGTTGCTAGGGAGTTTCGGGTGGTTTATAGGGTGTTCTGGGTGGTTGCTAGTGTTTTGGGGGGTTTCTAGGTTATTCTGGGTGGTTGCTAGGGCTGTGCGATATATATTGTTTACGATAATATCATAATTGTTGTTTAAACGATATGCGATTTGACATTATCAAGTATGTCAAAAAAAACAAACAGAATATGAAGAATATCAAAAGCTTTGGGAGACAGCTGTCCCTGGCAGTCCTACTGTAAACCTATCAACATACCAGCACAATAATACACTCAGCAAAATAATGTCTAATTATCATTATTGACCAAATTCCAGAAATTATCGAGATATCATTTTTTTTTCATTTTTACACACTCCTAGTGTTTGCTAGGGTGTTTTACGTACAGGCCCAGGTCAAAACCTGCAACAGAAAAGTAACAGCACACCTCTCTCCATCTGTAGCACAAACGGTGAAAGATTAAAAACTTAACATTCAGGGTTTGTTCAAACCACCAAGCGTAAATATGAACAATACTAATAGTGATGCTTGACTTGGCAAACACTACCAAATTAAACCAGGTCATTAGTGCATACAAGCAAGATTAGCTGCAGGGCATATTGAAAAAGAGTCAAAAGAGTGTCTATAATTTATCCCTTGGTGAATATATAAATCTGCATTACTATTTGAATGTTTTATCCGCAGATTTATAGGTCCTCACTTTGTTAAATCAACGCATAGATTAATGCACCAGGTTTTAAGGTGAAACGTGTCTCTAAAAACTTCAATAAAGACTGATTACAGCAATCTGGGAGTCATACAGAGGCTTCATTAAGACTTTAATTGTGTTGCTCATAAAAAAAAAAGATAAATTGCTTTATCTACAACAAATGACAGTTCACTAATGACTCAACAATAAAATGACACAACATTCTGCACTCGACAGCTAAATTGAATAATCAGGAATCCTGCTCAGTATTCAGCCAAGCACCTTACAAGGAGTTCATATTCTTGGATGCAGAGCAGATACGGGTTTAATATCACATGCTATCACAGGTCATGTTTGCAAAGGTCAAATAGCTGGTCCTACATTTAACCGCGAGAGTTTGCATAGCTATCCAGGTTGCAATTTTAGCTAAGACAACAGGCTATCCATCAACGCCATCTCAAAGGCCAGACACCTCAGAGTCGGTTTTAGGATGAAGTCATGCTGTATTTCTAACAAGCCTAAACATAGCCGGAGGTGAGACCTTAATGAGAAAACATTGTGAGGTGGGGGAGGAACTTTCATGACCGAAGGCTTTCTCACTTCCATCCAAAAGCATCACTGATATCAATTGCACCGTCAGCCCATCACTAACCCAATTAGACATTGTCGAATATGAAGACGTGTCTTTCTGGCTGCTGTTAAACCTCATTAGCTGTTGGCAGCCTGAACTGAGCATCTAATCCCACCCTCGGTGTTAGTGCATGTTTATATTGACGTATAGGCAATGAAAAATGCACTAATGTGGGTGTACAACTACTCAATTCCTCTAAAGGACTCAAATTTAAACTGAATTAGAGGTGTGTAATAATCTGTCACATGTGACTGAACATGTTTCTGGCATACAGCACAGCTATAGTTTTGTAGTGATTGCTGAGATATTTTTTTCAGTCCTCTATGATAAACTCTGTACCAAAACCTACCAAGCTGCCTACCTAGACAGCGTTTTAGGGTGCTCCTGTATTCATACAGAATGCAATTTATGCGCTGCAATTAGCACTAAGAAAAAAATCCACCAAAAATTGCAAGAGAACTGTCAATTATGAATTTAATACAAAATAAATTAATATTAATTGACACGTACACCATAATTACACATTTTTTAGAAGTTGCAAATAAAACAGCAATTACTGAAGTATGTTTACAAAAAAACAGTTTGTCTTTCAACTTCAAAATTTCATGTTTAATCTTTAATTTAGTTCATTGCCATTTCTTTGTAATTATTTGAGTGATTTCTGAGAGAAAATTGTTTCAAAGTTTGTTTGTCAGGTGTTTTAATGCAATATACTATTTAAATGTGCAACGATGAATGGTTAAGTAATATAATGTCTTCTCACATTTGTTGCTGTTTCTAGCCAATTGACGCCTAGGGGCGAACCCTATGTCTCCCCCCCCCCCCAATTCATATATATATAATATATCTATAAATTCCGTTTTCAGACACCAGTTGCTTGTCACATTCAAAATGGTTGTCATAGTAATGACACTAATTTGGAGATTCAGTGCATTGAGTTCCACAAAACTGAATGCATTATTTGTAAATTGACTAAGATAAACATTTTGCACAATTTAGAATCAGAATCAGTGTGTTTGCCCTAGATGCCTGGTAGCCCTATTTAACAATCCTAGTGGCTAAGACTTGCATTGTATTACATTTGGATTTGAATACTACATCATCTACTATCATATTGTTTCGATATTATCAATGCTACTTTTTTGTCTTTTCTGTTTTTTTTTGTTCGTTTTTTTTGTTGTTGTTTTCTGACACATTGATTTACAGTGTCAGTTATTGCATATTATTTCAGTCAACCTATAAAAACCCTTTATTACCCAACTACTATAAAACCTTATCATGCATAAAAATAACCATGCCTCTACTTAATCATTTGCTAGCTCCTTAACGCGTTAACGTCCTCTTTAAATAATGTGACGCTCTGCCCTCTATGACGCTGCTCCTATTAAGTGCTGTTGGAAGTGAATGAATTGATTCTGCATTTCGACACCTCCGTAAGGATGCATTTAACTCGACAAAGCGGTCTAATAAAGGATGTATTGATCTCGTGAATTAGCGATTTTACTATATAAATATTTTTTAATTGGATGTTAAAGTGTATATGGGAATATTACACGGCACGCTGGTCCTTTAACAATGCATTTTGGTGCAAAAAACGCACACCTTTTGGACAAGTCTGCCACAAATATTTGGACAAATGTTCCACAAAAGTGCCACAAATACTGCCTAAACAAATACTGATTTTGTACACTTTATTTACTGTACCAATATTTTAATTTGGCCTTTGAACTTAGCTTTATTGCAAGGCAAAAAAAAGTGTTACCTTGCCAAAGCACTGACAGAGCCCACTGATCTAATTGCGTTGTTGAGCGCTCTAAATGCAAACTTTGCATGCAACAATCAGGCAGCAATTGACAGCACTCTGATCTAGTGGCATACCGGCATCGTCAGATTGACAGTATTCTAGCCCAATAATGTTGGGGGATCCAGTAGGGGCAGCAGTCATATTTCAGGGTGACCGTGCCACTCTTTAATCACAACCATGCTAAAAGTGCCAGTACGTACGATCATTGGCGCCCCTTCAGCTGGTGGCGCCCCTTCAGCTGGTGGCGCCCTAGCTCGCCTATGCCTAGAAACAGCCCTGAATGTGGTTACAATTATTCATGAGATCATACAAATGCATTATAAGGTGCATTACAAAGCATAATTACTGAAAAAAAAAAAAAAAAAAAAAAAAAAAAAAAAAAAAAAAACAAAAAAAACATAAACTACTTTTATAATGCATTATATATAAAGGCTTTAACCAAAGTTTCACCAAATGATTTTACTCAATATTAGTATATACTGTATTTCTTCTATCGAAATTCCTAATATATATGTGTATGCACTTTTGTGTGGTACAGTAGTTCACTAGATTTTTAATCAGAGCTTTTTAATCTTTTTTTAAGGACAGCATTGACTTTTTAAATAGAACAGACATGCTTTGAAATAGAAGAATCAGTTGATCTAACAAGCACTTTCAACAAAAAAGAAGAAAGATCTTTTTTTCTGAAGAAAGCAATTAAAATAAATGATTGTGCTCTGGATGTGTTAGCAAATGCATGAATATGAAATGCGGTATGGGTCTTTTTTTTCTATTTGTGTTTCATTATTAAGAAAACCATTCACAGCACTGACAGCAGCATTGTGGGAAATGCTTTGGTGTCTTTATTAGAGTGACAGTCTAAGCCAGGGATCTGATCACACGCCAGTAAACGAAACACATTTAGGATGAGTGCAAGAATCTGTTGCTGGCTTATGCTGGTGAACTATTCTATTCATATCAGACAAACACACACACAAACATTCATACTAAACTAAGAGCATCTACAAAACAGTTCTTTAAATAAATATCAAGAAACACATAAGCAATACTGAACTACTTGAAAAGTTCACAACTAAGAAAAAAAAGATAATAAAACAATAGATAAGGTAATTTCGAACTTCTTTAAAGACAGAAATGGCTTTACAGAAGACGATTATGATAAAAGCAGGACTTAACCATGGCACTTATCTGCTTATCGAATTTGAGATTATCATCAAATCAGACACCCAAGTTTCTGACACATGTAGTACTATAAGGTGACAGAGATGCAAATTCAAAATCATGCACACACAGTGTTCATTTAAGCCAAACACAATAAATTCAGTTTTACTCTCATTAAATATATAATATTAAATATAAATTATACTCTCGTTTCAAAGGGATATAAATGTGGGTGTCATCTGCATACAGGTGAAAAGAGACCTCATACTCGTCAAAAACAGACCCTAGAGATCAATCATATAAAGGGAAAACAGGACCGGCCAAGAAATGACCTGGGGCACACCATAACCTTATATATTGGTTTTCCTTTTGCCATTTAGCTGAACATATTCAATACAAATTTCAAAAAATATTAATATACAAAGTACATTTGAACTTTATAACTAAAATAAAATATAAAATTATATAAAGATAATAATAATATATATATATATATATATTTTCTTTTTTATGGTAGATATAACTAGAAAAGAATATACATATATATGTATATATATATAATTCCCATACACACATACACACACACACACACACACACACACATACACAGATAATGTCCATTTTTTTGTTTTCATATCCCAAATATCTCAATAATACCTCCCATTTAACAATATGCTTCAATTTCTTTACGCAAAATATTCTTCAAATTTTTTTCTTTTGCTTTTGGACTGAAAAATCACCAAAACATTTTCTTGCCAGGTTTTGTGAGATTCACCCAGTTATCGTATAACATTCCTTATAGAGTGCACTAATGGTTGGCGACTGTCTGCAGTTGCAATAAAAGCAGCGAGGCTTATCATGATATAAAACGCTGTATCGCTGCACGATCAGCAAAATGGACTCTTCATTAACTTTTAATGATTTCGTTCCATTTAAAGACTTATTTATGGCACTGAAGCATTTATTAAATAGGTACATAAAGATGAATCAGACGGCATGTTTTGGGTTCACATCTGCAGTTGTGTAGAAACGTGCTAGAAGCTTAGTGTTTTAAATAATTTGTAAATGAAATATATGCTTTAATGGCTTCGAATGCTGCAATGTTTGGTCAGGTATTGCTATGTGCTCCTATAAGTTATTTCAGTGTCACATTTACAAACTTAATTATTTGTCATGCAGCAGAAGCTTTTATCTAATGCTTAAAGTACACTTATTATTATCTCCCTGGAGCAACCTGGGGTTAAGTGCTTTGCTCAAGGGCATTATGGAGTTTTATGCATCATCTCCTGTTGGTTTTGAGTCTACAACCAAACAGTTTCCAGCCTGATGCTTTAGCATTATACTACACCTCCTCTGAATTATGCATATGACTTCAGTAATGTGGCATATTTCTGTGAAACAGGGTTCTCAACGTCAAAATGGAAGGTACTTGATTTTATCGATTAGGACTTTATGGGATCATAAAAAGTGAGCATTACATACCAGAATAGAGTCACGTGGTTGGAAGAGAAGTGTTGAAGTAAAGCCTGATCAAATCAAGTCTCTGAGCTGTTGGTTTCTAATAGGAGCTCCTACTTTATCAGATGGTGGTTCAATATTTTAATTTCCACTGGGAGTCACCACATCATTTGATGTTGATTATCAAAAGGACAAACATTGTTTTGTTTTTTGTTTTGTTTCTTCAGAGATCATAAACATACATTGAAATTGTAATTTCATGTTTACCTAAAAAAACCGAACATATAAAACAGAGCCCCTTTGTTCCCTCAATTGATAAAACTTAGTTTATAATAATAATTATTATTACTATATTTTGCATCAGCCCCATCATCATATATAATTGTAGAAATGAATAAAATAATTTAATACGAATCCTTACAATAATAATAATAGTTCTTATTATTATTATATAGGCCACTTATTCAAATGTATGATGTTTAGATTATGGATTATTAAAATGGTGGCATATAATGAAGGATACGAGTCTTGAATATAGTTAGCGGGGAAAGGCTAGAATTATTAGATTTTAACTAGATTTTTGCTTTCAAATGTTGTTAAACATGAAACATTTGCAATCTACTTGCAACAATGACTGTTTGTTACATCCAATGCTTTTTTATGTTTTATCCATTTCAAAAGAAATGCAAAATTTTATATACAATCATGTATGAAATATAATCGATAAACTACCTTTTTAGAGCTCTATGTAATCATACCATGTTTAATTTTTTTTTCCATTTCAAATGAAATGCATAAATATTGAACATACTGATTTAAGTAAGTACTGAACTTGAATAATAAAATACTTTTTAGAGCTATATTATAAAATATACCCATTTAAAAAAAATATTTTTCCATGTCAAAGGAAATGCATAAATATTGACAATTTTGGAGCTATATCACCCACTCCTATATATACAATATCCCTAATTAGGTAAAAAAAATAAAATAAAAACAGCCCTGAAGAAGCCATAACACATTTCTAAATGCACGCAGTCATATCTGCGAGCATGAGTGGTGTACAATAACATCACGGGTAAGAGACTCTATTAGGCGGCTGGAGTGTGGGGGGTGGGGTGGGTGGGTGTGGGGGCTTCAGGCTGTAAACCATCAACCTGTCAAGAAGGATGAGCAACCACAGACATCCACCACCCAAACTAAGCCTGGTAACAGCTACTCTTGTGCTTCAGATGCATTTAAATGCAGCTCTGTGTTAGAGAAGATGATGGAAGATCCTTGTTCTTCATATTTAGGACAGAGCTCTACATGGCAGGCTTAGTTTCCTATTGAGCTTGTGCTTGTTGAAAGCGTTCGCCTTGAGATCGTACAAATCCTCACGTCTAAAGTGTGTCAACATTCCGAGGTTATCTTGTAATGAGTTATGTACAGTCCAGAGCTCACATGACAGGAAAGTGAAGTAATCTAGGCGCCAAGTAGCCGCAAAAATAAATCGAACTTATTTTAAACCAGGCTGGCTGGTGGAGTCAGGTTTCTGAGAGCGCTGAAGATCCACAACCTGCTGAACTGACCGTCTGATTAAACTGTTATGAAAGATGGAGAAACTGCAACAATATTGTGTTTATATGCAGGAATTGAACTACATATATTTCAGTGCTTGTGAGGCTATCTTGAAACTGCAGTTTCCCAAATTAAACAAAAATTCATTACACTACAGTATACAAGCAATCAGAGAAGTATTTATCTGGTACAAAAACCAACAGCACTGTAAAAAAAAGACGTTTTGAAGTAGTAAAAAAAGCAAAGATTAGAGTACATTTTACAAGAAAATACTATTTCAGTTTTTCTACGTCATAATTTCACATTTAATTCAATTGATATTTCTTTTGTAATTGTTTGTGATATTTACTAGCAATTTATGAATATAAACTGCTTCCTCACACAGTGTTTGTTGGAAAAAACTCCCTAACACTAAATCCACCAGTTCCACCAGACATCTTTCTTTTTCTGAATATCCAAATATGTCACATTAGGTAAGTAAACTGGATTATGGATTTGACTTCTACATTAGTTAGCCTTTCTCCAACACTGATAATTGTGTAAATACTCTGTTGACTTTTAAATTATACTGTCATCATATGCTTTAAGGCAGGTAATTAAAGCTGCAGGTCTGTACTTTGGTTGGGTTAAAAAATGATGCCGAAAGCATCTTGCAGCGGTACAGAACCGCCAGTGTTCAACACGCCGACTTTTAAGCCCATCACACCGTTATTTTATAATATTTTTCTATTGAGGTGGACGGTAGTTTTTCGCGGGAAATCGAGTCATGCTGCTGGCACATTCGTCACGTCTGTAACTATAAAAATCGTCCACTACGAGGTATTGCATGAGATCCTGCAGGTGGCCACCGATCGTTTTCTAGCCTTTTCCTCACAGCAGCCAAATAATTAAATTTATAATTTTGATGGTGGATTGTAATCCATAAAGGATTATGTTTTTATGAAACACATGTGAATTAAATTATATTCAAATTTTTTAATGTGCTTCTGATTACAGATAGCCTTGGATTACAAAGATTTGTATTTTTAAGAAAACCAGTTCGAAGGGAGCATATTTTGCTTTTTGGGTTAAATTAATTTCTTAATACGAAATTTAAAGAGTATGACAATTAGATTAGACTGTGCAGAAATCAAAATCTACATGCTAATACACACTATACTCATAATCACCAATCCTGATGTTGTTAACATTAATCATTTGAGAATAAAGTATAGCAATAATAATAACTTGAACGGTTTGATGTGATATGAGCTAAACGATCTTTAGATTCAATCACCACTGGTAGTGCAATTTATTGAAATGCTTTTTTCCTCAGTTGGTCAGAACAAAAGTGGCAGACATGTTACTTACTTGTTCAGAGGGCAATATACGGTGAAAATTCTTATTTGGGTTATATTCCAAGACGTAGGCTAGAATCTTTTATTGCGAAGTACAGTAAATATCCACAGTGGTGTGGCCGACTGCCACACACACATACTCCTAAAAAACATTAGATTCATCCACGCTGGAGACGTGCCGACTCACAACCCACGCAAGAAAGATAATTCCGCAAAAAGCTGCAATTTCAGGTTTTCAAACAGAGACGGCGACAAAGAGGCAAAACACCTGCTCAGCTTTAATTAAGCCTGCAATATTTTAAAAGGCTCGAAAATCAAGAGATTTTGGGACCTGCATGACACCTCAAAACAAAGAAAAAAAATCCTCATAAAACAAAACACCCTATTTCAGTGATTATCACATCGACCAACTTTCTGAGAGTCATTGAATTAAATTTGCGCACAGTAATTTTGTTATTTGTTGCAGAAGAGTGACGAGCGAGAAAAAAACTAATTTTACAGGCAATTTCAGGACAGGACAGAATTTATCCGGGTGAAAAAAAAAACGAACCAACAACTCTTAATGAGAAGCTTGTGTTCTCATTCATTAAGACATAGCCTTAGAGTCCCTGACATCATTCTGAGGAAGATTTGCTGGAAGGTTCAAGCAAGCAGTTTCATCAACTATTCATAACCCACTCAGATGGCAATTTCCAGCAAAACAAAAGGGCTTTATTACCAGACAACGTGAAACAGTACAAAACCGATTTCGACGCCCTAGCAAACTCCACTGAACTACTAAGTTTACTGAGTGGTTAAAGGTGTTTGCCACCACCTCCTTCCAATGCAGTCCTGTGGGACTTTCAAAATCAATCTGATTATTTTAAGAACACCAACCCCTAAAGGATTTCATGTTCACAGCACAAACAAGCTAGGTGATAACGTCACAAAGAAGAAAGACAGAAAGAAAGAAAGAAAGAAGAAGAAGAAAAAAAGGAAGGAAATCAAATGATTGTTCATACACTTCTTTTAAGCACTTCGTCATATCTAACAGGTAATACTAAATACTCATAATTAACTTACTATTATATCTGTATTAATAATCGTACTATGAATATATACATATATTAATATTTTTCCAAAGTATACGACTACGACTACTACTACTACTACTATTAATAATAATATCAACACTAGTGAAATTATTATCATAATAGTAAAAATTATTTTATAATATAACCTCTATTTATAATAATAATAAATAGTGATTTACATATATTATTATATATATATATAAAATTACTTAATAACGACATATATCATATTTATAAATCACACCGAATTACAAAAAAATATATAGAAACAAAACAAAAAAATCACAAGAGGCATCTTGTTAGGACCAATTATTCTTTCAATTATATAAATCATTATGCTATTCATCAAGTTGTAAAATAATCATTAACAGAATCACTCCCTATTCAGCAAACACATGCCAGTCTCCTATTTGTCATCACAGGGCAAGCCCTCGTTACCGAAGTAATGTGTCAATCGCCACAGTCTTTCAGTTGCTAACAATGACTACAAAACTCAACCTTCCAAGCACACTTCCTTTAAAATACAATTACAAGCCCAATGTTCCTCATTACCTTTTTCAGACAAACCAAGCTGATCGATCAGTCCAGGCAGCCAACACACTCACCGACCACGTGTCAGTCCGGAGGAAGAGGAGGGTTACAGATCCACAGATTGGGCCTGTAGTTCCTGCCTGTCCTGCAGGTGGTCAGACTTGCCAGCAGTCTGGTTTGCTTAGTTCTCCAGAGGCTGGTGGAGACCAGCTCCAGCGGCACCCATAAACATAATGCGTAATCAGCATGCCTTTAGGAACAGCTGCTTTTATTTCAGACCATCTTCTTCTCTCCCCTCCCCTCGTTTAGTCCTGCACACTGCCAGCAGGGTTATTTTTTGTTTGTTTTTTTGGAGGCCTTCGTGCCTTTCATGTTATGCTGGGGAAGCAACACTTAGTGTGTTTCTTTCTCAACTTCTTGGTCAAATCAATATTATGATCTGTCATTAAACTCAACACGCTAATGCTGCACTATGGGATTAATACAACTGCATCTAATCTAAGGGTTAACCCTATAAAGCCTACTGTATCATATTTCCTCCACAAACTTCGGAGGCCTCTAATTGCCTAACTTGCGAAAACACCTTTTGCACAGAATCTCTACATCTTTCTGTCGCTACGGCAGTTTTGTTCTTTTTTTTAGAAAGTAAACAGCCTTTTAGTATAATTGTACAAAGTCCCCGCCGTTGGTGCTTCCTCTTTTTTTCTGCTGTGAAATCTTTACTGATTTGTATAAAGTAAACCTACAAATAACTTTTGTATTGTTAGTAATATTTCAAAATGAACGTCATGGGACTGTTTTCTTATTAGCCTAAATCATTTCGCAAAATCATCTTAGACTTGATTATTTCTGACTTTGAGAACCTTTATTTGTTCACCTCTCGTTATTATTGTCGTGCTTGGATTATATGTTTTGAAACTACGAGGATTGACATAAAACGTCTCTAGGTTACTATGTAATCATGTTCCCCGAGGGAACTATAGCTGCTCGAGTCGCTTTGGAACGCCCTTGCGTGCCCGCATTCTGAAGACGGTCAAATCCGTCCAATTGGCAGCGAGACGTCACGAGGCATGAGCAGGGGACTTAAGCACCATAAGCATAAAAGCCATCCCCGGGGCCAAACCACTCGCTGAGAGCGCCTGCAGGGATGCAGGGAGTATGGCAAAGAGATGCAGCGTCTCGTTCCCTCGGGGAACCATGGTTACATTCGTAACCTGGAGACGTTCTCCTTCAGGAACTCGAGCTGCGTTGAATTTGCTTTTGGAACGAGAATACCCATTGCGCCATACTACCAAGTCCCTGCCTTTGTGTGTATCTTACGAGCACATCACGTAGAGAGAACTTGGGAACCTGGGGTAGTTGCCAGGTCTAGGTTGTAAAAGCGGAAAAAGTGTGTGGAGAGGACCAGCCCGCCTCAGCACAAATGTCCTGCAAGGCCACATCCAGGTTGAAAGCCTTGGAGGCCGCCATACGCCTGGTCGAGTGCGCTCTGACCCCCATAGGTGATGGGGGGCCAGAGGACTCGTAGGCTAGTGAGATGGCATCGACCACCCACCTACCCATAGTCTGCTTGGTCGCCGGAAATCCCTTCTTTGGCGGACCAAAACAAACAAAAAGCTATTCTGCCTTACGCCACGGGGCAGCTCTGTGTGCGTAAGCGTCCAGTGCTCGACCTGGACAGAGCAGATTAAGCCTTTCTTGGCCTAATTCCTGGTACGGAGGAGGACAGAATGCCTTAAGCACTATAGTCCTTGGTGAAGAAGTGGGCACCTTAGGGACAAACCCGGCCCTCGGGTAAGGACTGCCCTAACCATGCCTGGAGCAAACTCCAGGCACGAAACAGAAAGTGCCTGAAGATTCACGATCCTTTTTAGTGAGGAAATAGCGAGGAGAAGATGGTCTTGAGCCTGAGCAACTTGACCGAACTTCTTCTATGGGTTCAAAGGGGGCATTGCATGAGCCCTCCAGAACCACAGCCAGGTCCCATGAGGGCACCTTGGTGCGCTGTACCGGCCTCAGCCTCAGGGTGCCACGGAGGAACGAGTGGCAAGTGGGTGTCTTCCCAATGTTTGACCACCCAGAAGGGCGTGGTAAGCAGTTAAGGCCGCCACGTATACCTTCAGAGTTGAGGGAGATAACCCTGCGGAGAATCGATCCTGCAGAAACTCCAGTACTGTACCAATTGGGCAGTTGACTGGTTCCTGCAGTCGCTGTCCGCACCATGAAGCGAAAATTTTCCACTTCAAGGCATACTGTTTCCTAGTGGCGGGAGCTCTGGACTGGAGTATAGTCTCAACAACCTCAGTTGAGAGACCAGATGCTAGGAGCTGTGCCCCCTCAGGGGCCAAGCCCACAGCTTCCATAACTCCTCCGATATGATGGAGGCCCCCGATGTGTTGTCTTTGCGGACAAACACATGATGCCCCCTTATGTCTGGAAGGAAGTGTGTCAGAGCTCGAAACACGGCCAGCATCTCCATGCAGTTGATGTGCCAAGTGAGATGATGGTCTTTCCACAGACCCTGGGCAGAGCGGCCATTCATGACCGCTCCCCAGCCCGTGAGAGGCATCCGTCGTTAGCCTTACGACAAGGAGCCCCTAACGTCGGGCCTTGAACCAGGAACCAACGTTTCTTCCACATGTCTAAGGCACGTAAGCATCGCCGCGTGACCTTGATCATGCAAAGCGGATTCCCCCTCGGGAAAAACCCTTTGGTTCTGAGCCACCACTGCAAAGGTCTCAAGTACAGCAGGCCAAAAGGTATCACGTTGGCCGCCACTGCCATCAGGCCCAACAGCCCCAGAAACTGTTTGACAGTGAGTGACTAGCCTTCTCTTACCCTCGTGACTGTCGTGAGGATTGACTCTATTCGAGCAGGAGACAGATGTGCCTGCATCGTGGTCGAATCACACATCACGCCCAGATAAGTTGTTCTCTGTAGTGGAGAAAGAACACTTTTCTTGGCGTTTAGTCTTAACTCCAGCTCTCTCATATGGGCGAGGACGTTATCTCGATGCCGAGCCGCCATCTGCTTTGATTGAGCTAGTATTAACCAATCGTTGTTATAATTGAGTATGCGGATGCCCTGGTGTCGCAGTGGAGCCAGAGCAGCATCCTCACACTTTGTGAAAGTGCGGGGTGAGGGTGACAGGCCGAAGGGAAGAACTCTATAGTGGTATGCTTCGCCCCCGAAAGCAAACTTCAGGAACTCCCTGTGACTGGGAAGGATGGACACATGGAAGTATGCGTCCTTTAGATCTATCGTGACAAACCAGTCCTCGACTGGCTTTGAGATACTATCTGCTTGATAGTGAGCATTTTGAACCGAAGCCGTTTGATAGCGCGGTACAGAAGACGGTGATCTAAGATCCGACGCAACCCCCCATCCTTCTTCGGACCGATGAAGTAACGGCTGTAGAACCCGGACGCTCTCTCAAGAGAGAGAGGAGGAACATGTTCTATGGCCCCCTTTCTCAAGAGATTATCTACTTCTTGTTCCATTACCAGAGATTGCTCGGGGCCCACTAGTGTGGGGATTACCCCGTTGAAACGAGGCGGACGAGATCCGAACTGGATTCTGTAACCTTCTCTAAAACCTGCAGGACCCATTTTGAGATATTTGGTAGAATTTTCCACGCTACCATAAAATCTACTAAGGGAACCAGCCTCTAAAGGCTGGCGTCTGGTATTATTAGAGGAACCAGTTCGGTGCCCTGAAGCGAATGACCGGCAGGGAACAACCGACCTGACTGCTGTATCCTCTTCACTTGAGGGGGCGAGCTCTCCCTTTCCGTACCGTTGCCGGGCGGCAGCTGGGAATTTCGCTCGTCGTAGCTCACTGAGCCCTGAAGCACCGAGGTGGCAGGGTTATCAATGAACCTCCTTGAGGGCACTTAGGGAACAACCGACCTGACTGCTGTAGTCTCTTCACTTGAGGGGGCGAGCTCTCCCGTGTCGTACTGTTGCTGGGCGGCAGCTGGGAATTCGGTTGTCGGAGCTCACTGAGCCCTGAAGCGCAGAGGTGGCAGGGGTATAAATGAACCTCCATGGGGGCACTGAAGGAACAACCGACCTGACTGCTGTATCACCCTCACTTGAGGGGGCGAGCTCTCCGGTGCCGTACCGTCGCCGGGCGGCAGCTTGGAATTTTGCTCGCCAGAGCCTACTGGGTCCTGAAGCACCGAGGGTGGCAGGGGTTCAATGAACCTCCGTGAGGGCACTGATGAGGATTGGGCACCGTATACTGAGGTTTTATCCTTTCCTCCCCAGGTGGGCTGCACTCAGGGACCTGACAATGGTAGGACTGTTTAGCTGAGGTCCTCTTAGACAAAATAACGATCCGCAGTTCCGTTTTCAGTCTAGAAGACCCCAACTGAGAGCTTCGCCCCGACCCCCGATCTTTCTGTGGTGGGGTGCGGGTTGCAACGCTCTGTTTTTGAGACTGGCAAAATGAGGAGCTTGATGGCTTGGGCTGCACCCGCTCAGCAGCCCCACCCCTGAGCAAGTCAGCCTGGTATGCTTGTAACACCGCCATGGTGTGCAAACATGCGCCAGCCTGACCTTTCCGCCGTATAAGCTTTCCCAACCAGGCTGGATGTCTGTTTTACTGGCCTGGTGGGAAGCTTCGGGTCCTTCAGGGACTATGCTGAGGATGGGGAGAGATAGCTCGAATGCGTCTGCTCCACCACTGGCATCGCCCCATTTACCTTATCATTCAGCCCCATGATGTTTTTTTGAATAATTCGAGACTGTGGGGCTGAGTACGGTTTCTCCCACGATCTTGAAACCTCAGCATGGAGATCGGGGAAAAAACGGAAGGCCCCCGTTGTGAAGGCTGTGATCTGGATTCAGAAAAAGCTTGTCTAATTATTTTTAGGACGAGCGTCCTTTTTCTAGGCTGGCCAAACTATATTTTATTTTGGCGAATGCACGAAGCACACCCTATAATCACGAATCACACCTCATACGCTAGGGATTGTGGTGGCGAGTCCACAGTCTCCTCTGCCTCGACACTCGTCACATCCAAGATAGATGAAGCATCTGGCTCTTTCTCTCTCGCGGGGGGGAACAAACGACACACAACTCGTTTGTATTCCCCCCCCGCCATATCGTGGGCAGGGAGAAACCCGCGTTTGTAATGCCGTTCGCTCGCCTAGGCTTCTCCTTGTTTTTATCATATATTAGTGCATTGTGCTGACAGACCACATAAAAGACAGACACATAACAGAGCGCTACTAACGGGCAAGCGGGTTGGCGCCCGACCGGATGTGCTTTATGCCTTTCTGTGCTTACGTCACCCGCTCTCTGTTTCTCGCGCTCCATTTGGACAGATTGACACTGCTTTCAAATGCGTTCACGCAAGGGCGGTTCCCAATCGACTCGACTTATATCATCAATATCATCTATACTATTATTGAGAAATATAGAATGGCATGATATTTGCATATGCAGTTTATGAAAGCATGCTGCAATACTGTTATATAGATCATATTGATTTACATTACAAGCTACCAGAATTGCACCAAATTGCATATTTTGCTCAGTTTGGGCCTCTGAATAAAACTTGTTTGAACTTCATATTCTTACTATATCATATGCAACAAATGACACTCAACATGTATGCAAACATTTGTTTTGAAAGACATACATATATACTGTATATAACTTTTTTTTTGTCTAAAAATTGTGATATTTCTGACATGTATTTTATATGCTTTGCAGGCTTAGTTTTAAGTATTTTCCATTGGTTCCATTGGCTCTGGCATCCACTGACTCAAAACAAAATGATTTTGTTCACAGGTGTCTCACCTACCGACTTTTTTGGGTGAATTCTAACACTTTTCTGTCTGTCACAGTCACCGATTAAATAAGGAACAGAGGTGACAGACTAAATCACTGCTGCTGACACTTCTCTCTGATTTCATGTATTGCAACACCCAGGGTTTGTACATTTGCTGACAAATTTGCATGCTTTTTCATAGTCTAGAATTAAGCATAACTAGAAAAATTCATACTGACTATAGAAATTTCCAAGATTATTTTTCCGTGACTTTTTAAGGTTTAAATCGTTTCCATGACTTTTTTTTTTAAATCCCTGATATTTACAGGGTTTTTTCAGGATCATGGGAACCCATCTGGGCAGGAAATCAATGTGAAGCTAATCAAAATCTCTGGAGTGCTGCATAAATGAAAACAATTGTAATATAATGAATTCACTTCAATAATACATTGAATAATTACAAACAGTTCTGCCTCCACTTTCTTATTTCATTAGTCATTTAAGTGCAGGAGGAAAAATGATCATGCATAACAATCAGTGTCTGTGATACGTGGCTTTGTGTTTGTTGAGGAAAATTAGTTTGGATCAGACTCCAGCAGGACAGCAGCCTGCCAGTTCTTTAGAGAAAAAGCTCATTGGTCACTGCCAAAGCAAGGAGAATTCATCACACCGACTGAAGGATAATATTAAATGTGCTTGATGTTGTTGAGGTTTGGTAGGGCCAACAATTTTGCAAACTGACAATCACATCGTAACATAAACACGCTCTCTCTCCTCCTTCTCTTCTCTCTCGGAGGCAGACGTTTCCAAACTTGTCCTTTCCTAGCATCCTACTACCTGTCCGCTTGATCCTATCCCCACTCACCTCCTTCAGGCCATTTCTTCTTCAGTTATACCTACAGTCACTCACATAATCAACTCTACTCACACTGGTGAGGATCACAGTATGAGGATCGTGTGAACTCACAATGATTTCATATACTAGGAGTCAGTGGAACATCTATGTGTTTGTCAAAAGTATTTTAATGAAAAACAAACAATGGAGAATGAACTTAGAAAGGTGGGAGTGGAAGGAATAAAGCAAAAAAAAAAAAGTATAATCACTTATGGATTAGAGAGCTTATTTCTTTTGAGATAAAGTACAGAACTGATAAAGAGAACGAAGGGTTTCTTTTATGAAATAAGTAAACTTTGGTCCACACTCCAACACTGAAGGTGGCGATAATGCACCTTAACGCTGGTGCTACCCACCATAAAACAGAAGAAGAAGAATCAAACATCACTATTCAAGAATCAGCTACGGGAAATAGGTATAGTAGAGTTTAATGTTAAAAATATAGTAACATATGGAAATAGTGACCAAGGACGGAGATATTTGTTTAATTTTCTAAGGAAGACTGGACTGGAAGGACGAGTTTAATTAAGATATAGTAAGTTAAAGTGAGTAAGCAGATGGCAGTAATGCAACACTATGGTTGCCAACTGCCGTAAAACTCCAATGAAGAAGAAGACAAACATCACTATTGTGATGTACATTTGTGTTAGGGACTGTTGACTGTGGAATTGTTACACTGGAGAAATGGTGAGTGGTTTCTTTAATTGCTATTCACATATGCTAATATGATATTATAATACCAGTATGCACTGTGGCCTGGCCCCATGTTAGCAAATTAGTCAGGTACATGTGTTAGCCAGGTACATGTGAACCAGCCATCTTGCCAGCTGAGATTAGTTAAGTTAATTAGTTAAGCCAGGAACACACTACACAACTGTAAGGCTGGTTATGAATGTAATTTGATACTTAAAACTGATCACACCCAACTGTTTCAGAGCCATTTGCGTTCAGTTGGTGTTTACAGTCAGCATTTAAAATCATAAGTGTGTTCAGTTCAGTCTTAGAATGATACAGTTAGTCGTTAAGTGTTTCCCTGGCTTTAGGTTGCATATCAGTATTTATGATTTGTTATACTTCCCAAATCAGATCATTACTAGACTACATTACTACCTCGGGATCAAATTTCAGTAACTATACAAGCATGTTTTGTGGAAGCATGGATGCATGATTTGTTTCATATTTTGTTTAACTAATAGTTATTTTCACCTGTTAGGTTGTTAGTAACTGTGTCAAGTCTTTCCAAGGGGACAAAGAAATCGAAGTTAAGAATCAAAAAGGAGTCACCAAAACAACACCAGAAGCAGAATGTATGTCAAATTGAAATGTTTGTGTCAAATGCAAACACCAAACTGAAAATAAATCAAAATGAACAAGGAAACCGAATTGTAGAAATACTTTGGATGAAATTCTACATGTTTGTGATATTACTAACCAATATTAGAGAATTTTTAGATCACAGTTAAAAGAATGAGTTTAACACAATTATATGACAGTGGTCTCGCATGGTGAGCTCACAGAATGAGTGCACAGTGAGTGTGCAGTGACCTCACATTGCGACCATCGTATGAGCACAGGGAGTGTGCAGTGACCTCACATTGCGATGACAGTGAATTGTGCAGTGACCAAGTATGAGTGTGCATTGACCTCACATTGACCACAGTGAGTGTGCTGTGACCTCACACTGACCATAGTATGAGCACAAAGCGAGTGTGCAGTGACCTCACATTGTGACCACAGTATGAGCGCACAGTGAGTGTGCTGTGACCTCACATTGTGACCACAGTATGAGCGCACAGTGAGTGTGCTGTGACCTCACATTGACCACAGTATGAGCGCACAGTGAGTGTGCTGTGACCTCACACTGACCACAGTATGAGCACACAGTCAGTGTGCAGTGACCTCACATTGATTACATTATGAGCGCACAGTGAGTGTGCAGTGAACTCACATTGCGACCACAGTGAGTGTGCAGGGACCACAGTATGAGTGTGCAATGCCCTCACATTGTGACCACAGTATGAGTGTGCAGTGACCTCACATTGTGACCACAGTATGAGTGTGCAGTGACCTCACATTGGGACCACAGTATGAGGGCATAGTGAGTGTGCAGTGACCTCACATTGGGACCACAGTATGAGGGCATAGTGAGTGTGCAGTGACCTCACATTGGGACCACAGTATGAGGGCATAGTGAGTGTGCAGTGACCTCACATTGGGACCACAGTATGAGCGCACAGTGAGTGTGCAGTGACCTCACATTGTGACCACAGTATGAGCGCACCGTGAGTGTGCAGTGACCTCACATTTTGACCATCGTATGAGCACAGTGAGTGTGCTGTGACCTCACATTGTGACCACAGTATGATCGCACAGAGTGTGCGGTGACCTTTTTTCCCCTCACTGTGACCACAGTATGCGCGCACCGTTGAGTGTGCTGTGACCCTCACATTGTGACCACATTAAGCTCACAGTGATTGTGCAGTGAATCACCTTGCACCATCGTATTACACGTGATTCGTGCAGGTGAACCTCACGTATATTCGCAACAGTGAGTGTTCAGTGAACCCCAGATGAGTGTGCAGCTGACCTCACATTGGTGACCACAGTATTAGTGTGCAGTGGCCTCACATTGACCACAGTATGAGTGCACAGTGAGTGTACTGTGATCTCACATTGACCACAGTATGAGCGCACAGTGAGTGTGCTGTGACCTCACATTGTGACCACAGTATGAGCACACAGTGAGTGTGCAATGACCTCACATTTTGACCACAGTATGAGCGCACAGTGAGTGTGCAGTGACCTCACATTGCGACCACCGTATGAGCACAGTGAGTGTGCAGTGACCTCACAGTATGCGCACAGTGAGTGTGCAGTGACCACAGTATGAGTGTGCAGTGACCTCACATTGTGACCACAGTATGAGTGTGCAGTGACCTCACATTTTGACCACAGTATGAGTGTGCAGTGACCTCACATTGTGACCACAGTATGAGCGCACAGTGAGTGTGCAGTGACCTCACATTGTGACCACAGTATGAGCGCACAGTGAGTGTGCAGTGACCTCACATTGTGACCACAGTATGAGCGCACAGTGAGTGTGCAGTGACCTCACATTGTGACCTCAGTATGAGCACACAGTGAGTGTGCAGTGACCACATTGTTACGCACATTAGGAGCGCACAGGAGTGTGCAGTGATCTCACATTGTGACCACAGTATGAGCGCACAGTGAGTGTGCAGTGACCTCACATTGGGAGCATAGTATGAGCACACAGTGAGTGCGCTGTGTGGTTACACTTTTAGCTCACTGTGACACACACATTGTGACCACACCATGAGAATCATGTGAGCTCATGGTGACATCATTGTGAGATCAAATTGTTGACTGGGTGCATTGTCCAGTTCACCATCAAGGGAAACGACACCTCAGCGTCCTGTCACCTGTCTGCAGAAATGTGTCGCAATATCCCCTCTCCACGTCTACATCCATAACAGGAACTACACAGAGAAAGACAATCCCAGAGTCTCAGAATACCAGCATACGCCGCTCCGTCATGCCCTGCGCGGTCACAGCAGGATGGAGAGACATTAAGGCTGACAGGAGGAGGACAGCAGACAGACCACCAGAGACAGTATAAAACCACAGCACAACACAGCACTGCAGAATTCAATAGCTTTAAATAAAGTCCCCGCGGAACGACAACGATCAAGTGTCACAACAACAATAAGGTCATTTAGTGAGATTGTCGAGATTCATCCATTCCAAACATGGCGGGTATATATAGGCTTGACCATATGGAAACAAATGCTATTTTTGGGTGATAATGAATTTCCAACTTGTCACGGTGAACTAGTTGTCAACACTAAACTGATTTATGTAAACAAGTTCAGTTATAGTGCTAAAATATGACTATGTACCTATCTAACATTTACAATATAATAGTTTTTGAAAGATGTCTTTTCTGCTCACAAAGGCTGCATTTATTTGATCAAAAATACAGTAAAAACTATAATATTGTGAAATATTATTATAACATGTAAAAGAAAGCTGGTTTCTATTTGATAGACGTTAAATGGTAATTTAGTCCTGTGATGAAAAGTAGAATTTTCAACATCATTACTCCAGTCTTCAGTGTCACATGATCCTTCAGAAATCATTCTAATTTGTTGATTTGCTGCTCAAGAAACATTTCTGATTATTAGCGATGTTAAAAATAGTTATGCTGTTTCATATTTTTGATTAACAGAAATCTAAAAAGAACAGCATTTATTTAAAACTGAAATATTTTGTAATATTATAAATGTATTTACTGACACTTTTGGTCAATTTAATGCATCCTTTCTTAATAAAATATTAATTCTTTTCAAAAATAAAAAATAAAAATTTTTGAACAGTGATGTGTCTATCACTCCATCTGTCCATATAGCCATATAATAATCCATCTGTGAATGTGATTGGTCAAGTGCCATTGGCCTCTTTTAAAGTAACAAAACTGTTGTAACACGATGTGTAAGTCTTTAGAAATCCGCAATGGTCATGGCACACTGATCAGTAATCATATCTACCCCTCAGGGGAATGTTTTACTGGCTTTCAATTATTTTAATCGGTTTTACATTACATTTCCTTTCCCACACTCTCTTCCTCTCTGCAACACCTCACTCTTTCGTTCTCACTTTCCCTCTGCTCTGACAGCTGATAAGCAGTGTGTTTCGAAACAATCTTTCCAATCTGATACATCTCACTGCACGCATGACAAAACAGAAGAGAAACAGAAAGTTGAAATGGTGAGAAAGAGGCTCAGTGATTACAGTCTAGCTTCAGAAAATAGACTTTTTGCTCACTGTTGGACTGGTGAGGTATAATCATTTTAGAGGCATACACATATTTTCTAATCCTCTGACAATGAAACTGGTATTGACAGAAACTTTGCATCAGTAACACTGGCAAAAACACCTAGCCTACATTTGTTTCACAATATATAAATGTTACTAACTTGAATGAATAGCTTGCCCAAAAATGAAAATGTACTCATCCTCAGGCCATCCATGATGTAGATGAATTTGTTTCTTCATCAAGAACAATTGCAGAAATGTATCATTGGCATCACTTTGCTCACCATGAATCCCTCCATGAAGGGGTGCCGTCAGATGAAGAGTCCACACAGCTGATAAAGCATAACAATAAGCCATAAGACTCCAGGCCCATCAAAGAACAATTTTTTGTTTGTCTGTTTTTTGCTGCTTTCGAGTTAAAAAAATTAGAGTCCTTTATCCATAATACTGCTTTCTCCAGTGAAAAAGTCGTCTCGTCTGAATCAGGAGAGAAATATGCACAGATCAAGCACCGTTTACAAGCAAAAACAGTCTAAAGCATTTCTAAACAAATATGTCTGTGGACTTTGATGTGAGAGAACAACCTGGGATAGGCTTTTTCACTGGATTATTGTGATTTTTTTGGATTCTGACGGCATCCATTCACTGCAGAAGATCCATTGGTAATCAGTTGATGTAATGCTAAATTTCTCCAAATCTGTTCTGATGAAGAAACAAACTCATCTACATATTAAATGGCATGAAGGTGAGTACATTTTCAGCAAATTTACATTTTTGGCTGAACTATTCCTTTAATTGTTTCGGTTCATAGTGGAAGTGAGTTCACAGTACCATAGTGAATGTGTTATACAAAGGTTAAGAACAGTTCTATTCACTAACACTAATGTTATTCTCTGAAATCGCTTTCAAATGAGGCGTCTCTCTCTTCAGTGACTGCACGGAGCGCTTGATTCGATTCTGATTCACAGTCTCTGCAGGTTTTAATCACGTTACTGGAAAATGGAAGAAAAACGACTGATAGAAATGCTCTGCAATGGCCCAATTCATTCTAGCTGATGTTAAAATAACATGTGATCGATTTGACCACTTTATAAACACCTTTTACTGAAATTCATGCTGTTCACAGAAATCTCTAGCTCATTTTTCAATCACTAACCTTAAGAAATTGACATAGCTATCACACAGCTCTCACATAATACTCTTTCTGTTCTTTAAAACCATGCAGTTATTCCACAGGACAATGGTTTACACACATGCACCTCATTCAGAGTACGTCCTCTGCAAGCAGTCAAGGTAGTTGAACTCATCAAAGTGAATGAATGCAGGGCAGTGAGGGCTAAACCTTTGCTATCACTTTTGTTGTGTCTAGCACGTAATTCACCCTCACAGCGTTTTGATAAGTTTTGAAACGTGCTGGATTTAATATTTCTCACCGGCTCTGGGTTAGAGTGATTGACGGACTCAGCAAGGTGTCCCCAACATAATCTCTCATCTTATTTTCAGCAACGCATGTAACTGTCATTCTAAATACTTGCTGAAAGAATGAATTGGCACCTCGGACTAAGAAGAAGGATGGTGGACATGACTAACACGGTTTGCAGGGGCATCATGCATCTATTTTTGAGGAGACACTAGTCACAGTCCTGGCCAAATTTGTGCCCTGGGTGAGATAAGACATAAACAAAGACAATAAAAACATGACTTAGTAGTTCACTGCAAATGTGTAGGACAGTCTAGAGCAGAGTTTCCTAACATTGGGGCTGCGGAAGATTTCAATCAACTGCATCTTATTAATGTATTAATATTTTTTTATAATTAAAAATATAATTACTTTTTATATGAATGGCTATATTAGGCTACATTCAAGGATTAGTTTCCTTTTGATTCATTCTGAGCAGAAGCACAATTTTAAAGTGTGAGAGTCACCTTCGCAAAAGGAAATAATATTTCTTAGAATTTCATACAACTTCAAAATATAATATACATACATAAACCTGACAGGGAAATATTTCAGCATATAATATAAATAAAAACTCTAATATGTAGATAACTATATATATATATAATATATTATATATATAGATATAATATATAATATATAATAATATATATAATCGTATATATATATAATGAATACATAGTTTTATACCACAAAACATTAATACATAAATATAAATTAATAAAATATAATTGATAATGTATTGTTATTTAATATTTTATTTCTTTATTCATGCCAGTTGTTGGGTATATTTTGTATAGACCATTGGAACCTATAATATATAAAAAATATATTAATTATATATATTATATATATCTATATAGTTCCTAATAAACAAGCAATGTATGAACTTCACAGGCAGAGATAATCATGTATTTTTGTTGTATTCAACAGATCTTTTCTCAAAAAATTTGATTTTTTGCATTGTAAATCCACTTGTCTGAAAAATCTATTTAAATGGGCATGACGCTTTTGCATTTATGAGTCAAAAACATCTTTACAACAGACCATACTATTTCGGTTCTAGGCACTGAAATGTCACGATGACAATACCACTGTCACGATATAACACCTGTAATGAGGTGCTGTGTCAAAAAAGAGATATACAGCCATTTGCATTATCTGAGACACAAATGGCGAAACATCATTACCAAGTGATCGTACCAGCAAAATGTCTCTGCAATATCAAACATAATTCACAACGGGTGTCAAATTCACAGCAGGCGCCCGCTCTGAATGGTGTGTCATAAAACCCATGTCTTTTTCTGAATGTGTTTATAACCCATGCCACAAAAGTCATTTAAAATCCACACCGACATTTCAAAACGTGCGTGAGGAGAACAAATAGAAAACGAGAAGCCTTTTCCCTGGGAAAGTGCATGTGGCAGCATTTCCCCATGTTTATAATGGCTTTAATGATTCTTCGCTCCATAATTGGATCTGCGCTAATAAAATCGCATTTGTCTGTTTAATATACATGAATAAATGTTTGCTGCTTTGTATTCAAAGTTAATGTTCTCTTGCAATCCAAATTACCCTAAATGTTTTTTCCTCAGTATTATGGTAATGATTGTACTGTTGTTTATCATTGTACAATCAAACAGGTTGCTTCTATTGTTAATTCATAACTTGAAACTGGGAGACAGTGCACTCACATATTTCACCGCTAATGGATTTGTGTCATGGTTAGATAACAACCCAAGGCCTTTTTCAATTGATTTGCAGCTAATTAATTTTGAGTGAAGTAGAAATTTTATCATTTTTGTACCTAATCCTGAGCAAACATCTTAGAAGTCTGCCATCAGACAAAACACCTTAGTTTCACCTGAAGAATATGAGACCTCTTTCATCTCAACTTTTTTCTCCTCAACAGCGGTGAAATCAAAAGTTTTAGCAAAAGAGTAATCTCATGAGTCTCCTCTAGAGTTTCAGAAATCCTTCTCAAACTGCTCAGATCAGTCACGATAAATAAGTCCAGCAATAAAATCTTCTCACTTGTGTCTATTTATTTATCTTGTCTATATAAATAAACATTTAGGAGCATATCGGGATAAATACCACAACTCAAAACCCTATTCGGACCTGTAACTGTTTCTCATGTGACATCTGTCAAATTAAATTTACATGCCACCAATCAGCGATAAATCTCTAGTGATTTTATTCACAGTAGAATGAGAATCATTCATATTTATAATATCTGTATTTATTATTTGAATTTAAATTATCGGTTAAAAACGGAAATACTACGCACGTGTTACAAAGCCTGTCCATGGACTTCCATCCGATCGCCACCAGAGGTCACTCGTCCATCATATTGACTCTCTCACAGACTGTTACACATCACCACAGACTACATTTCCCATCATCCATTGCACTGATTGCACACAGCTGTAACCAATCACACACATTCACTATATGACACTCACTCAGATCCTTCTCAAACTGCCGAGTATTGTTTAGTGCTTATCACTCACCTAGCGATAGCTACTCTACGGAGCCATTACTAGTTTTCATAGTTTAGTCTAGTCTTAGTCTTAGTCTTAGTCTTATCTTAGTCCTTAGTCTAGTCTTTTGCCTGCCTTTCTGTTTTTCTCGTGTTCTGATTCTTGCCTGTGTCTTTTGGATTGCCCTTTTGACTCTGTTTGCCCCTGCCTGGACTATTGCTGTTTATCTGGATTTTCTCTTTGCATTGCCCTGTTGAATTAAGTTCGCCGTCGATTGACCCTTACCTGTTTCTGGATTACTGTTGTGTCTTGCCCATGATATACCTGTTTGTCATTGTTGAACCCATGCCTGTTTTATGACCACGTCTGTAAATAAAGGATCCGCACGTCTCTCGTCTCGTTCGCCCCGTAAGAGCACAATAGTTTAAATGGTTTTCCGTCTTGCATTTTATCTCTCAAAATTATGGATGCCATTAAAAATGTGGAGATTAGCAGAAATAAATTAATGCAACCTCTTATTTAAATAAGTTTATTATTTTTATGTCTATAATGGTTATATATACTATTTTAAAAATTTTGTTGCATACCGTCACAGCATAATATGACCCATTTCATGTTTACATGCTTCGTTTCTTTATTTTTCTTTCTCAACTCGCGTGTGGTGAGCAGTTATGAAAGATTGTTCTTTAAATACTTGTCCAGCATTTCAGTAATAAATATGCATGCAAATTACAGCAAGTGCAACAGTTACCAGACAGTGGCACAAGAGTATGTCACACATGCTTTGAATCGATTTCTTGTAAACTCAGAGATGTGGATTCAGATGGCAATTAAATTGCCACACGACCTTGGTGTTTGTCAAAAAGCAGTAGGTAATTGGGCCGGGGATTTTTATGAGGGTGGTGAGAGAAAAACACCAACAATCTGGATTCAGATTCAGATTTATGACCTTAAGCAATAAAATTTTCCTCACTCTTTTTTTCCATCATTAATCAAAGGCCTCAAAAAGGAAAAGCAATGGCTGCTCCTATGGATCCTTGTGACTGAAAGAATAACATTTGAACTGCTGCTTTCAGGAATATGACATCAGAATAAAATTTTGAGAGCGTTAAATAGCTACTGTGATTTTGGAGGGTAAACTGTCAACCTTTCCACAAGCCTAAGGATTGCTAATACATGACACTCAACAAATGGGGTGCTTTGAGCATATGCTTTAATTCCTCTGATGCCTCTTGCCGGACCTTTCACATCACTCTTTACAGCACTACAGTGTCCAGACTTGGCCATTTTCCCAGATGCAATTGGCTAATAAGAGATTGTACTTTATCACCACAAGGACTATGGGACTTGAGAACTAATTTCTATTCAGAACCAGTTCCATTTTAGAAACACTGGAACCAAATCCTTTTCATAATATTTCGTTGATTAACGTGTTCTTAAATGTCTGCACTTTTCCACCGATAAACACTACACTGAAATAACTTCAGTTGCTTAATGTACTACAAAAACAGCCAATTTCTCACACTTCTCATAAACACCATCCACAGCCAAAACATTCAGTCCAAAAAACGAGACAACATTGTTGCAGAGCGTTTTCTTTCTCTGTGTTGCCCATGGACCATGAACTGACAAGCTCTTCGAGAGCTAACCTTCCATAAACAGCATTTTCTTTCTTTTTTTTAAAGAAGCATCTACTACTGTACCATTCATTAATCTATGCAAAACCATTAATATTTCATAACCAATTTACTTCTCATAAAAAAATACTGTGCATCAAATGTTGCATCAAAAGCTCTTGGGTTCATATTTTTTTTGCAATATAGCAATTCCGGAACCCAAATCCCATCCTCATAAAACAAACACAGAAAAGGAACAGTAACTAGATTTTAGCGCTTGCTCATGCAAAACTCACCATTATAATGCTAGGATGGTTGCCAAAGCGTTGCTATAGTGTTCTAGATGAACTAGGATGTTATACTGTAGGTGATTGCTGTTCAAAAGAGTCCATGCTCAAGTCTGTACTGCAATAAAAAGTTAACCTAAATAATATAATATTAAGCAGCACAGCTGTTTTAACATTTTTACTGTATAATAAAAGAAATGTGTTCCCCTGACACCAAATCAGCTATTAGAATGGTTTTTGAAGAAGCCAGGTGAACACTGAAGACTGGAGTAATGATGCTTAAAATTCATCTTTGCATCACATGAATAAATTACATTTTAAAACACATTCAAATGGAAATCAGTTATTTTAGATAATTAAAATATTTCAAAAATAGGGCTGCATGTCAATTATTTTGCTCAAAAAAGATGATTATTGTAATTTGAGAAATTTCTTTCTACATTTCGCCAGAATTATTGCACTTTCACCTAAGCACAAATCAAGAAAACATCAACTCATATGCATGGTTTATTTTACTTAATCTAAATTCTAGATTTATTATATTTATAAAATGATTAACTATACTCTCTATGAAAAAGTAAAACAGTGAAATTCCTCATTTTAATTCCAATAACGTACATGTTTTTTTTTATTAACATGAAGGCTTGTTATCAATGCAAGATAACAAAAAAACTTAAATGAATAAAAAAGTTTTCAGGAAAAACAACCTGTTACGGGGCTGACAAGACGTGAGACATGCGGATCCATGTGCAACCTTTATTAGGCAGAGAGGTCAGAAACACAGGTAGGGTCGAACAATGGAAAACAGGTATATGGCGGGCAAGACAATAATAATCCTAGGGCTAGTGAAGGTCAACGATCGGCGAACAGAATAAAAAGGGCAAGACTAGAGGGATAAATCCAGGAAAAAAAGGCAAGGATCAGAAACCGAGAAAACAGACAAGGCAAGGCCCGACTAGGCCAAGGCAGGGTAAATTAGCGAGGGCTCTGTAGTGTAGCTATCAAAAGATAAGCGCTAAACAATACTCGGCAGAGAATGGTTGTTTGAGTGATTGTTATATAGTGAGTGAGTGATATGAAACAGTTGTGCAATCAGTGCTGTGTGCAATCAGTGCTGTTTGCAATCAGTGCAATGAATGATGGGAGTCCGGGGTGTATGTAGACAGTGTGTATTGCGAGAGTCAATGAAAATGGAAAGGGTGACCTCTGATGGCTAGCAGACGGAAGGTGGTTCCAGACGCCCCAAAACACTTTACGATTCCGGAGGGCGGTGGAGTGGAGGCGGAACAAGGGGAGGGATGGAGGGCCAGGTCCACCTGGAAGTGGAGAGACCGGGAACTGAGGCAGAACCAGCGGAGTAGAGAGGCAGGGCGAAGCAGAGAACCACCAGAGCCAGACAGAAGACCACCACGGCAGAGCAGAGGACCACCAGAGCCAGACAGTAGACCACCAGAGCCAGACAGTAGACCACCGCGGCGGAGCAGAGGACCCCCACGGCGAAGCGGAGGACCACCACGGCGGAGCGGAGGGCCACCATAGCCAGACAGACCACCACGGCGGAGCAGAAGGAACAGGGAACCCCCCCCGGTGAACCACACCGATCAGGAGACCATGGCGGAGACTGTAATAACGAAAGAGCAGAGACAGACAACACAGACAGAACATTGGGGTTGATAGATGAGGCTGAGTGTTCAGAGGCAGCCTCCTTGGCTGGGTCGGGACAGGACCAAAGTTTGCAAACGACCTCCTTGGCCGGAACAAAGCAAGCAAAGAATTCACAAACGGCCTCCATAGCCGTG